>OZ022591.1:18823421-19060224 GCA_963669155.1 Arbacia lixula
CGGCGCAGGTCATCGGCTTTGGTGGCTGCCCGCCGGTGCGCCCCGTCGACCTCCTCGACGTCAACGGCCTGATTGGACGATGGTACGAGATCGCCAAGTTCTACACCGTCGGCGACAACGGGAACACCTGCCAGAGGGCCGACTACAATGTGAGCAAAGATGGTAGTCTGCTCATGAATTTCACCGGGAATGACGTACTTGGACGCCGCTATAACTCCACCGGGGTGGCCACACGGGAACCTAACGCGGTGGACGGAAGGATCACGGTCCGCACAATATGTAAGTTGACAAGATCAGTCGGAGATAGATATCACATTAGGGCTAGTGAGGGATATTTGTTGAACGTGTATCAATCAGATACCATTCGAAAGATGTGGTGCGGGTTTGGACCTCGAACCCTTGCAGCGTAAAGTTTGTAACAGGAGAGAACATTTAATATGGGAGCAGGCATAAAGTATGAAACGTGAATTACAGAGGAAGGATGCCGCATATCGTCATCAGATTTGACAGTGCATAGATAAACAAACTTGGGAGCTGAACCATACAGACCCGAATTCGATGCATAGCGTGCGACGAAACTGAGTGCAACTGGTCGAGCGGTTGAGTTATTATTTGGGCGTGACAGGGCACGTTTCTCATCTTGCCTATTTGAAACTGGAGACTACCTCCAGAGGTGGTCCCAAATCGGGGAGGGCCTCAGGCCCATGGGCGGAAATCCCGGGGGGGGGGGGGGGGGACGGGGGGGACACAATATCAAATGTCCCCCCCCCCACTATTTTCGGTCCTGTACCCCTGAAATATCATCATCACCCCCCCCCCCCCCCCCCCCCCCCCGCTCAGCGACTTCTTGATGAAAAACGTGTCCCCCCACCTTCGGGGAGCGATTTCCGCCCTTGCTCGGGCCTCCTTTGCATTTACACCAAGCTTTAGGCCGGCCTAAAAGCTTGGTGTATATCGGGTCTAAGATAGACACATTTCTACTAAAACATATAATCTTGCTGAGGGACAATTTTATTTCTTTCGACAGGATTCTTTGATTGAATCTAGACCTACTGTAGGCATAACAAAGGCGCAAGCATCTGGGATGAGGACATTTACCCCAAATCTTCTGCGCATCCAGTTTGTTAATGCGTCAAATTCAAGAAAATTCGATTAGAAAGTTGGCGACATTGAACATGCAATCAAATAGAAAATCTGTAAATCTGGCTTTTTGTGACTTGAAGGAGAGTACAATGAAACGGTATTCATTAAACGACGTAAAGTTAAGATGTGTAGACTCTCCTTGATTTCACTAAGCGGTCAATGTGAAACGCATCTTCATTAAATTTGACCCCCTCTCCACTTTAATATTCTCAGGGCCGATGGCGACGTCGGAGTACATTGTGGTCGCGGTCGACTACGAGAACTTTTTAATGACCCACGGCTGTAAGGAGTACTTCTACGGCTGGATCAACCTCCAATACAACTGGATTATGAGCCGCTCGCCCATGATGAGTGAGAGGGACTACCGCACGGTGCTCGCCGTGGCCGCCGAACAGGGCATCAACGTCGCCAAATTCTTGAAGACGATGCAGGAGGGTTGCGTGAGCGATGGCGGTGATGACAACGGTGGCGACCGCCCCGATGATGGCTCCGATGGCGGTTCCGACGGTATGGACGGCAGCGACCGCCCCGACGAGGGATCAGATGACATGACGCGTCCAGAATAAAACAAGGAAGTGGCATCGATGACAATGGCGAAGTTGATATCAATCTCCCGTATATAACATTAACACAGAAAGATATGCAATGTGTAATAGTATATAGATTATTAGATTTTCAAAACCCAAATTGATTCTCCAAACGTGAAGATTTGTGTCAGTATTATGTTTTATCCGAACTTCGTCACTGATCGATGTTTCTTAACCCATGCAAATACTTTGCAGCACTAAGTGTAAAGTCTTTACCCGTTGATCTCTCAATAGCACAGAAAGTTGGACTATATAATTGAATATATATTTATCTTTATTGAACATTATTTTGTGTGACACATACAAAGACACGTAGAATGAAAGAAGTAGAAGTAGATTATGTTGATGTTGTTCATTTTATGTGCCTTTAAGAATAGACCATTAAAGCTTTTTTGGTGTCTTTTCCAGAACTTCATCTTTGCCAATGGATTCTAGTGGTACCACATTCAGCAGAAAGTGATGTGCATTGAAGGTGTTGGAGACGAATGAAACTGCTATGAACAGGGGAAGATGAGAAAGAATACGTAAATAAAAGAAATTGTGAGAGGCGAGAAAGGAGACGAAGAGAAAGTGAAGGAAATGACGACGAAGAGGGAGGAGATGGATAGAAAGGAGATGGAGACAGAGAGAAATATAAAGAGAGACAAAAATGAAGCAAAGTGGAAAACATTGTTTTGTTTCAAGTCCGTACAGCATAAACAATAATTGAAGGTACATACACTTTAGGCCAAAAGTTTACATAAACCCATGGAATTCAGTGAAATTTGTTCGCTTGCCACACATCGTAAAATTTACTATATCTTCAGAAATACAGGAACTACCATGACGAATTTGGTATCAAATGAAAGAGCGTGTTAAGCTCCTTCATATGATTGGGATGCCGTTGGGATTAAACTATATGTCAGATGGAATTTTCTTTGAAGAGAAAGAAGTAATATTCGTGCTAAATGTATTCTATTGTTTGTTATTATATTTTCAAACAACCTCTCATAGAAATATATAATCGTCAAATCTATGATTTATATTACATTCTCTATCATATGTCACCACTGAACAAAAAAGTGTAATCTAAAATGTTTGTGTTGAGAAGTAACTAGCACAAACATGAATTGTTTTTGCCAAGTTTTTATATTCAATTTGTCCAAAATATTAAGATTTTTTGGGGAAAAATTACACCTAAATATTTTTCAGCTCCTGATGACAAAGCAATGTGATGAAGGGGCATGACATACTCATTTGTTTGATATCAAATTCGTCATGATAGCACAAATATTGTATCAGATACAGTAAATGTTATGATGTTTGGCAAGTGTCAAATTTTCTTTAAATTTCCTGGGTGTATGTAAACGTCTGGCCTCAACCATAAGTGCGTCGAGAGACGCGAAGCAACAGTACCGTAGGGTCGGGTCTATGAATATGAATATCAAACTATTTTGTGACTCAATAATCATACAGACAGAATTAAAATGAATAGAACACGAAGGAAGAGAGTCGATTAAACGTGGAAAAAATATGGCGTCATCACGAAGGTTTTACATCCTCTCCCTTCAATCACCCGTTATCTCTTCTCTCTCTGCTCCCTTCCCCTTTTACCCAGCCAAACGGCAGGCACCGGAAAATACGCTTATTTTATTTTCAGCGAGGTAGTCGTGACCTTCACTTGACCTCTCGAACCGCGGAAAACGTCTCCTTTTCAAACTGCGATATCTTCATGAATATACCATATTTTCGTGCGCTTTCTTTTGTAACTGTATGTTGGAGGTCGAATTTTACCAAGTGTGAAAAAAACATTTCATTAAAACAGGCAGAAAAATATTGCAAATTCGAGATAAATATGTGGTTCTAATACAAATCAAAAAAATTAAAATAAACTCATTCCAATGTCAATCGCTTTTGAGCCCCTAACATTTAGAGATCATCTGAAGCGGAATTCATTGTACTTTATGGAGATACCATTATTTTTCAACCTCCCCCATAGAAGGGTCAGGATCCAGCAAAACATCAACCATGTTCAAATCCAAAATGAGCGAGATATGACGAAGTTGTGAACGATCCTAACCAGCCAATCATAGTCCACGATAATAACGAAATTCTACCGGCGATCAAAGGGTCGCGGACTATGATTGACTGGTTAGGATCGCTCACAACTTCGTCATATCTCGCTCATTTTGGATTTGAACATGGTTGATATTTTGCTGGATCCTGACCCTTCTATGGGGGGAGGTTGAAAAATAATGAGCTGAAAATAAAATCGTGTGTTTTCTGCTGCCTGCGGACGAATATCGGTTGCGAAGTCCGTATGATTTCTGAAAATTCGCGTCACTTTGAAGACGAATAGCTCAAATGATTTATTTTTTAGCCCAAACAAAACTGGAATCAAATTCTCCGCTGGAGTACTGGCTTTCCAAAGCTGTAACTGGTATTGCCGTTCAATTTGTAGAAGGGTCAGGATCCAGCAAAGTCTGGGAGCTTACATATATGTACAGTTGGCAGCAAAATTATTCAACCCCCCTCTCATTTTTTACATTCTGTCATAATGAATAATATTGCAGCAGCAGATTGCTACTAAACCATTAAGATAGTTAGCACACAGTTAATTACTAAAGAATACCGGAGAAAAAATCAAATTTTACTGCATAGGTCATCTGAAATTGCAATTTGAGCCCAAAAAGCATGTTGCAAAATTATTCAACCCCCTATTTTACACACACGAAACGAATGCACAAATAATGACAATTTCACAGCCAGTGCATATATTCTGAGGTGAATGCTGATTTTATTTATCCTCCACCTGAAACTGGAACCTTTATATGCACAACTAACAAGTTGTAACATTATGCAACCCAGCTGGGTGTGTCTTTTAGTACTTTGTGCAGCATCCATATGCTGCAATGACCTCCTGCAGACGAGATGAATAACCTCTCACAAGCTTCTCACAACGCTCCTTGGGGGCGTTGGCCCATTCCTCTTGCGCAATGGTCTTAAGGTAATCGATGCATGTAGGTCTACATGCTGCAACAGCTTTCTTCAGATCCCACCACAAATTCTCGTTTGGGTTTAGGTCTGGAGACTGTGATGGTCACTCAAGGTGCGCAAGAGGAATGGGCCAACACCCCCAAGGAGCGTTGCGAGAAGCTTGTGAGAGGTTATTCATCTCGTCTGCAGGAGGACATTGCAGCATATGGATGCTGCACAAAGTACTAAAAGACACACCCATCTGGGTTGAATGATGTTACAATTTGTTAGTTGTGCATATAAAGGTTCCAGTTTCAGGTGGAGGATAAATAAAATCAGCATTCACCTCAGAATATATGCACTGGCTGTGAAATTGTCATTATTTGTGCATTCGTTTCGTGTGTGTAAAATAGGGGGTTGAATAATTTTGCAACATGCTTTTTGGGCGCAAATTGCAATTTCAGATGACCTATGCAGTAAAATTTGATTTTTTTTTCTCCGGTATTCTTTTAATTAACTGTCTGCTAACTATCTTAATGGTCTAGTAGCAATCTGCTGCTACAATATTATTCATTATGACAGAATGTAAAAAATGAGAGGGGGGTTGAATAATTTTGCTGCCAACTGTATATCGGTTGCGAAGTCCGTACGATTTCTGAAATCTCGCGTCACTTTGAAGACGAATAGCTCAAATGTTTTATTTTTGAGACCAAACAATATTGAAATCAGAATCTCCGCTAAAGTATTGGCTTTTTAGAGCCGTAACTGTCGTTGCCGTACAATCCATAGAAGGGTCAGGATCCAGCAAGGTCTGAGAGCTTACATATTTCAAAAAAAAAAATTGAGGCCTGTTTTTGAAGGCAAATAACATAAAAACTCCTTTGAGGATTTCGAAAAAAACTAAAAATATTTATTAAGAAACATATAATCTCAATCCCTGTTTAAAAAATTCCTGATCAGTATGCTTACAGAAGACCCCAGCAAAAGATCTCACGAGCATGTCGAATTCCTTCATAATCTAGGTGCAGCAAAATCTGCGCGTGAGATTTCGCGAGACGAAAAATAAAACGCTCACGATTTCTATGGAACGAGCGAGCGCTGCCGATTGACTGTACCCTTTCTTCATCTTTACTTCTTGTTCCCTCTCTCTCCCTTATTCATCTCTCTCTCTCTCTCTCTCGTTTATATCTGTCTTTCCTTCCATCTCTTTCTTGTCTCTCTCTTCTTCATCTTTCTCCCTCTCCTTTATACCTGTTTTCCTTCCATCTCTCTCTCTCTCTCTCTCTCTCTCTTTCTGGGATGTTACAGTCTTCCGCGGATTGTTCAGTCACGCATGCAAAGATCCCAATGAAAATGGTACCACAATGCGCGGAAAGGATAACTGTACTAGGATAAAGCCATGAACCCATAATTAAATGTTCATACTTCAAACAAGACAACTTTAAAAAGATGGGATATTTTTTGTTTTACTCACCCTGTATATATATTCATATATCTCTCTCTCTCCCTCTCCCTTTCTATCCTGTCACTCTTTCTCTCTCTCTCTCTCTCTCTCTCTCTCTCTCACTCTCTTCTCTCTATTTCTTTCTATCCTCCTCTCCTCTTCTCTTCTCTTTCACAACACGTTTATTTAAACACACATACATCATAAATTACAATTATATATCATCATTAACTGTAATCATTCTCATAACCCAAAACTGGATCAGCCAATTTGTTTTATTCACCGAAAAAAAAACACCACTCATCCCCACGTCTACAATCAACTCGCCAAAAGGCCTCTAGCAATTATTTGATAATGGTACAGGTACTGGTGAAGTCCTGAATTCACTTTACTCCATTTGCAAACAATTTTGGGCAACTATTTAACGGCAAGAACAGTGTCCATACAGTTTAGAACAGTGCAGAACTGAAAGAAATATTCAAATCATACTTATGAAATGATGTAAACTTTTTAGCATAACATATATTTCTTCTAGAATAGATGACTGATATGATTCTAAATGCACCTTTCAGATGAGTGCTTCAGATTGAAAATTATTGTTGAAAACGATTCACTATTGTAGGAACAAATAATAACATGATATATCTAAAAATACTGAATACAAAATATTTTGACATTTTTGTTAACGTATAGAATACATTGATGAATATAAAATAAAGGTATTTACAACAACAACAACAAATCAAAGCAGTGAGCTGACACAATGAAGTACACACAATGCATGTATGTATTGTTATGTTATCTGTGAGCCCTATAATGATAATGGAATAGCCCAGAATGTGCATTAATCAGTACAGCACTGGAATGTTCCATTTACTCATCAACACAAAGCAAAAGGAAACTGTTACTTCCAAATTTCAAATAAGCCATTTTCGTAATGTATTCAAAACTTCCCCCTTAACTGCGAAGAATTGCGTTACAGTATTACATTCATCTGCATCTAGTGATTCAGTATCAAAAGTGGATTAGACTCTGAATCTATTAATTGTTGCTAGTCCGACAAACCTCGGACAAGGAGATGCCATTAGTAATGTAATGTTTGCACAATATACATAAAAGTTGAAATCATAGCGAAAATGATCTATTTGAAATCCTAACACGCTGATCAGTAATTCTCATATGACTAATTTTTAATATGGGTACCCATTTTCCATGTTTTTTCTTTGCAAATTTATTCTCATTGACTTGGTGTAAGTTTACATCGAGGTGCTGTAAGAGTATACAATAAAAAGATTTGAAGAAGTACATGAAATCTGTCACAATTTGATATCGTGATAAACGTATCCCATTCCTGTAAGTGCTTGACATTATCAAAATATCCTTAAAGATGAAGATCATTCAGTACATGCGCAGTCTATCGACGCTCACATGAGAGTCAGAAGAAAAGTATTGTTCTACAGGACCGTGCTCTCAACAGGTTTTGTGTATCATTGGTATACATGACTAAACATACACATACATGTACGTTAGTAAATATTTGTTTATTTGCTCATATCATGTTTAATCAGACTAGTAAATAAATAGGACGAGAGTAATGAAACAATGAATATCTATATATCTTCATTCTATTCATGTGTTGATTAGTAACATTGGAGGCTGCTTTGAGAGAAAATGAAGCACAAATTTGATTTCCTTCTCATCAGTTTGATGGATAAGAAAATAAATTTTACGTTCTGCATGTCAACATAAACATTGTGTTGTGTGTTCCTCAGAAGCAACAAAATTACAATACAGCCATATTTTCAAATGATAAGCCAAAATAGAGCTCTAAAAAAGCAGAAAAGTAAGGCAATGCGAATGAATCACACATTGAAGGCAAAGTGCATACGAATACAGCTTGCGAATACAGCGGCTTGCTAGGAGCCTGACCCAAATACCTCACATAAGGGCCTAGATTTAGACAATCAACCACCAACAACTCAGTTTGCCATCGCCATGAAAAGGAACTAACACAATCGTCCCTCACTCTCCTTCTTAATACGCATACACATACTGCTCTCCAATCATATTGCTTTGCAATTTAACAAGAATTCGTGGGCATTAAGTAGCATAGTATAGTACACTGTTTACTGTGTGACACTTGTCAGGCTCGAACCACACAACTTGAAGAGCCACAGCTTCATGCATCACTCAGACACATATGTAACATTTCCAGGATTATTCAATTTTACAAACATACAGCGAGCAATCACACCCATTTCTACAAAAGGAATCAACAATTGTGTTCAATTAACTGGTCATATAGAGTCAAATCCTGTCTATAAAGACCACCCCAAAGTTTAAAAAAAAAAACTCTATGGACTGGTGATTTTTATAACCAGGGTTGAGTTTTCTTGTGACCTTCATCTTTTCAAAGTCATCAAAAAGCAGCATGGACCAATCAAATCTTGACTGGACTTTCTCATCAGTTTGTCTACTCATTTCACATGTAGCAAAGGAATGAAAGGCAACATTTTTAAGTCGTTTTACTCCATGGAGGTATTTTTGCTCTGGTAATACACACCATTCCAATCGGGCAGTATGGAGTGTGGCGGAGAAGGAGTTAAGTAGATATTTTGCTTGATGCCACTCTCCTCAACACTGGGCTGACGTACCCAAGCATGCAAGATGGCTGTAACAAAAGGATTTCACAATGTACACATGCATCTACTGAGCCATTAGAGTACACAGCAGTAAGGTTTGTTTTTAGTTTGGGGTGAGCGCCTATCACCCTCTAGCAAGCTGGAGATAGCATCAAATGTTGAGCAGACAACAATCCAAGCCACACTCATTTACACATCACACATTCTCTATTATCACACACACAGCATCAAGGCCACATTGACAATCACACCATCACCACACTGAAGCGTCTACTGTCGTTGCACCACCGACAAATTACTTGACATACACACTTTTACAATACTGTTGCTATTGTTTTCGCTCTCTACATTGATTTTTTCTATCATATACATATATATTGTAACCAACTCCAAGTGTTGATTATGTCACTGTAGATAATGAAGTAGTCTATAGTGTTGTTTGATGACAGCATTATACATAAACCATTTTAGTTACATGTACTTATATGAATAATGCTTGAACACTGATGCATATTAAGCAACATGAATATCTATCTCAGGAACAGTATTGATATTTTCCTTTTCTTTCATGCAGTTTTGAAGAAAGTTGTTTAATTCTCAATTTTGCACCAATGAAAGAAACACGCAAGAAAATTGTTGTTATATCCTTCTAGTAAATAACCCAGTTTGTTGATTGTCGCATGGCAAGTACATTTCCATCATGTGCTAGTTCATTGATTCGCAATTTTGTTGCAGACGCACGTAGCGTATCATGAGTGTGTAACCAGCTCAGGAGCATGTCTCTAAACCAGGAAGCAGCTAACCGATTCTTTACTGAGTCCATGTATTTGCGGGCTGACTCTTTTCTCCGCTCTGAGCAGCGTGACTTCGAAGGAATCAACTACACAGACACTAGGCAGCAAGCTTTGAATAAAATTCAAATTCCTTATAGGGATTCCACATTGGTTACTGCAGTTCCATGGCAAATGTTGACATCCTTTACTGAACTAGGGTTCACGAAGCCAGAAAATGTAACCATGAGCAATAGGTTAATATGTTATCCATGACTTTGCCATTTAGTACTGCAGTACTCAGACAGCACATGCCTTTTTTAACCCTTCACATGCCCATGAGGCTTTTCCTTCCCTTACTCTACATGTTTCTGTGTGACCGTAATTGGACATGAATGAGACACTTACACATTATGGAGAATAAGACTACACACAATGCCCTATCTACATGTATCATCAATTAATATTTTGTCACGCAACTGTTCACATATCAAACATCACAACAGCAATAAATATATTAGCTGAAGGAAGCACTCCACCATTGTGAGTTCACATCCATCACTACCAACGCACGTCAACAAGGTTCCTTCACGCAATCGCACTTCAGATCATTACAGTTGTAAGTCGCTTCCATCCTTCGCCGATTTATGACATACAAACAGCTGGCGAGAGAGACTAGGTATCATACTCAAGGTGCAAAATAAATTACTGGAGACGAGAAGGATGGGAGGAACGTTGGAATGGAGAAAGGAGCGGAGAGGCTGGAATCACACACACTCTTCCCCTGACATGAGTAGCGGGTTGATGTACTCAAAGCCCTCAAACTCTCCCTGGTCGATCTGACTCAGAACACCCCTAAAAGTAGCAAGGAACAAAAGAGGGCAAAATACTTGTGAATATCCACTAATGGTCATGAAAAATGTTCCTAATATTGCTTAAAGGGCATATACTGTACTGGGAAGGCAAAAAAGCCTTCAAAAGGTAATTGTTAGCAATCTTCTTGCCAATGGTCTTAAATTCATGTATTGACCATTTTAGAAGCTTGCTGAAAGTTATTTGCCCTCAAATGATCTACATTCAGAGTAATGAGTGATTAAATCACAAATCCTCGAAATGTTCGACCCGAACATTTTGAAGATTTAATCATTAATAATTAATTACTCCATATGTGGATCATTTGAGGACAAATAACTTTCAGCAAGCTTCTAAAATGGTCAATACATGAATTTAAGACCATTGGCAAGAAGATTGCTAACAATTACCTTTTGAAGGCTTTTTTTGCCTTCCCAGTACAGTATATGCCCTTTAACATTAGATACAATCAAAGTTAAACATTCTGTTTATAAGAGAGGATGACACCATATGAAAGGATAGACATAATCAATAGACAATTTTCTTAATATTGCTTGACATTAGATAAAATAACAATGAAACATAAATTTACAAGTGTTTTACCTAGAGACTTACATAAAATACTGCTCTATAAAATGTTTCTCACATTTCCCATTCTCAGTTTGCAAGTCATATCTATATCCTGCCAAACTTACTATTCTTTTACTTTACATTCATTCAATTTATTTATTTTGTTTGTTTTGTAACAGATTTATCAGCTTGTTTGGATCATAATCATGTTTTGATGTGAAATAAATTAACTTGAACTTTTTTAAGACTAGATAAGGTGAAAGGTCACTTACGGGTCATCAGGGGTCAACTGAATGGGCTCCTCAGTGAACTGGGGGTCAAAGTGCTCAAGGTCACGATCACTCTGCAGGTGAGGCTTGTACGGCGGGGTCACCTGACGAGACTCGATCTGCAAAAAAAACCCCAAAAAACAGTACACCAACATGAATTCAAACGTCACATGTTCCATACTCAGAAAATGTGAGATATGTACAACATTTTCTATGAACAGCCCCTGTGACCAAAATACAATGTCCATATACATGAGAATCAAGCTCACTTTTTGTATTCTTTTAGACTCGTACAATACTGAATTGCATCTCTTAGGGTCGTTATATGCATGTTACAATTAACTTTATAGCCATTTTACAATGTAATATTCATCGGCCTACTTATATTCCTCTTCGCAAAGCAAACCAAATCCGTAATCTCAGGAATATATTAAAGCCCAACAATAGAAATCTTTGAAATAGCTCAAGGGTGGAATTCTGAAAATTGTCTGATCTCTTGTATTTTTCCTCCTATTATTTAATGCAGAGCCTTATAAGTAGTTTTGAGTGGTTGAAGGACTGAGGCCGCCTACATGTAATCAATTTTGATTAGTTGTGTCTTGACAAAAGGGGCATTTCAAATTTAATAAAGAGGAGGTCCTTAGAGAGATTCAACAATTTTCAGAAGACCACTTTACAACAATATTAGCACTATGTTATCTCAGAAAGATTACAACAAAAGAAAAGACCAATTTTAGAATATCAATTTACAATATTAGAGCTATATCATGTCATAAAGATTATAACAAAAGATAAGACCATTTTTAGAATACCACCCCAGCAATTACTAGGGTTGAGGGAAATACTGAGCCTGTACGCACCCTCTCCCAGTCAATGGTCTTGAAGAAGGGATGGCCCGTGATGTCCCCAAACCCTGTCTGTGGGTGGCAGCCCAGACGCTCCACAGGATTCTGCAGATGGGTAGAAGACAAACACAAGAAAAGACATGAAACTCAGCAGGAATCATCAGTATACATTAACGGATAACATGAAATGTTATGAAATTTCACAGGCATAGATAACCTCATGCACCTTTTCAGGAAAAATGAAAAGCTATCCCTGTTTACATTTGAAGCACCCCCGCTTTGTAGCGACCATGGTCTATATTCATACACCATCGTACTGCATCACTTGGTGTATCACTCAGTGGTGAGCCGCATGCATCACTCTGTGGTGCTAAAAGCTGGGATGTGTGCTATTGCGTACTGCTGTCTCCAGTCTCTCTGCTACACAAAACCGTCCAAAATCTACTCAAAATCAATGTAATTCCATTCAAAGTCAATACCCAGCTTTATCAGTGAGAGGAAAGTTCTGGTACAGCATTTTGTTCCATTCTTCATGTGTTTTTTTTTAAACTTTGATTTGTTGACCTGCAAAAGGGCTAGCCTGTCGCTACCCTGTCTAGTGGCAGTACACTGATCAACCCTTTCTGACTGCTGGCAGAGATGCCAACCTTGAGCTACCAAAGAATGGAACCATGATGGCAAAAAAAGTAATTCATTCAGACAAAACTTACAACCTTGCGTGACAAAATTCCACTACAGAAAGATAATTCTTCAAGCTGTTATTTCCATAGTTCTGTTTATTTAAAAGTAGGTGGTGTACAATCGTTCTGTTTAAAACTCAGCACTTTTAATTTGAGGCAATGACAATGAGTCAACTGAGGTTCTGTTTGTTCAGACACTCAGTCTGACTGTTATAAACAGAGACTGCCTTCTCACACTCCTCATGGAGTTGTTCAATCAGCTGAACTACGAGAAAAACAATTCTCTTATCACAGCTTTTAACTTTCTGTGTGAGGAAAACTGACAAATCCAAATCTTGTTTACACAATAACGAATAAAGTAATATATGACTTTAGATTGTGGGTCATGTGAGTCAAATATCACAGGTTAAAGGTCAAACTCTAAAATGTCACTTTATACGTGATGAACTTGTTTCAATCGTACCTTGTTGAGGAAGCCTTTGAGCACAGATGCAGCCTTGACGGAGAGAGACCTGGGTATTCTAATGGGCTTCTCCAGAATCACTGAAACACAAACACAA
Organism: Arbacia lixula; assembly: GCA_963669155.1. NCBI lineage: Eukaryota > Metazoa > Echinodermata > Echinoidea > Arbacioida > Arbaciidae > Arbacia > Arbacia lixula. The sequence goes on from OZ022591.1 coordinate 18,836,739, forward strand.
ACAATCACTGTAAAATAAACATGCACTGTGACTCATTCTAAAAAATAAAAACATTTAGTGGATGGAATGTGAGACACTCCATTTCATGAGGTTTAATAATTATAAGTACCTATTGCATTTAGGTTTTATATTTGAACCTCTGATTGATTAATAACTTTTAAACACTTAACAACTAGTTTTTTTATCTGTTTTGAAGTCAACTCTAAAATGAGTATTTTGTACTTCTATGTTCGCTCCTCATTCTCATAAAACCCACTTTGTGTTCAAGTTAACATCATTTTTCGATTTGTATGTACAAACTGATATTTACTGTAGGTAAATACTGCCATGCTTTGTTACTTTTGTTGTTGTTTTTGCTGTTTATAATGAATGTAATCAAACCAATTCAATACCATTACTACAGTAACCAGCTGCAATGTGGAGAGCTCACTGGATGGCTCCATGGTAATCACTATCGATAAAAGAAATAATGACTGACCAATCACATTGTATCTTATGGCATAAGCAGTGCCGAGATTGGGTCTGTGAGAGTTAAGACTAGCTAGGTCTCACCTTGGAATAGATAGTCTTCCGTGTTTTGGTCTGGGTGATCGGCATTGCCCACGATGTCGAACGGTGAGCGACCAGCCAGCATCTCAAACATCAGCACGCCCAGCGCCCACCAGTCAACGCTGAAGTCTGCACAAAGAAACACAAACAAAACAAGAAAAGAATATTTGGTAATTTTGTTTTGTTTGTAAAAATTATGGGGGACATTGTACACTATACTCAATTACTGCCAAAAACCTGTTTATCAAGACCATCCCAATTGAAATGGAAGGAGTAGTCTTGATGCAGATGCAATGGCATGCAACTGCTCTGAATCACTCAAGTTGAGTGGTATTTACAAAACTGGTGGTGTCCCTTCACAGCTTTCACTGTATTCAGCACACCTTTTCTGTGACTTTTTTTGAGTTTTAAAGAAACTATAGTCTATGGTCAAACCATTCTGTATTAGAGTGAATTAAATCAATCTGGGATTCGACAGGCTTATGAATTAATGACATTTATATGTACACAGAAATCAGCCAGGTTCAAATAACCATAATCAAAATAGAAAAGAGATTATTTAAGCAGTCCTACAAAACAGATGTTTTGGTCATTAACCCAACCTGTGTCAGATAAAATGCTGTTCTATAGAATCTATGTGCACTGCTTGTGGAAAACAGACCCACATGACTCATAAAGAGATCATCCAATTCTGAGTTTGGGTCTGCAAAGTCATGTGTACAAAGTCCCAAACTATACAGCATTTGACTTGGCAGCTGAGCAGATGGAATGAGTATGAAGGATTATTAGTCTTGTGTCCAGGCAGCAGGTGATTGTGACCCAACGCCCTGTCATCACTAGCACACCTTGGTGAAGCAGCAAAAAGCCACCGAAGGTGTGGTAGTGACTGCAGAGAGATTAGGCACTCAGTTGTCATCATCTTCTTTCAGTCGTCCCTTCACTGCTTCACTTGCTCACATCCCTTGCTCCTCTGCTCCAGCCCGTCAAATATATATCAATGTGGTAGTCCTTGCAGAGAGACTACATAGTCATTTTAGAATGCTTCCCCTAACTTTTCCATTCCAGGTTTTCTCCCAAGTGATCCTCTCTGCTAATCTCAGCGACTTCAGAGAGGACTGGGAAAGGAAGCTTCCTTTCTGTTCTCTTCTATTTAGGTCTCTCAGTTTTTCCTTCTTTCATTCAATCCATTCTTGTTTCCATTTATCAATCCTGATTTCCAGGTGATGAAATACATCTGTCTCCACCTCCCATCCATTTTCCTTTTTACTTTGATTCTGCTACCAAGCCATCCCATTTCATTGATCTTTTGTTCCCCATAAGACTTTCACTTCATCAGGATTAACATCTACTTCCTTCTCCCTTCAACAACACACCGTTACAATGCTTTAACTCACTTACACCAGCGTAAACAGGGCTATTTGCAATCCATGATGCCATCAGGCCATGTAAATCTTGGCAGAGGTCAGAGGTCAACGGAGCCACTTCCTGCTGACCTGCCAAAACCAACTTCCCTCTCTAACAACATTTCCTGTCACTCTTTCCTGCTGCAGCTTGTTCCCATCGCTATGCCTATTACTGAACACTTTGTTGGCACTATCTACAGAATATACTTCTAGAGTAATTCAAAATGGCTAAACAGAACTTTATAGTACTTGCAGTTCCCCTTTCAGTAATTTAGTTTCCAGAACAATTTTATGAGGCCATATTCATGAAGCCTTACTGAGCCTACTGTAGCTGGTTGCTACACAGCATTCAGCTACACACATCTTTAGTAACTAACAAGGATAGCAGGATTTCATGAATATGGCCCTTGATCAATAATTCCCTGGATATCTTCTCCCCATTAGATCTAGTATTTCACTCTTTGGATGCCTATTTTGTGTATTCTTTCACAAGTTATACACATAAATCCCATAAAGCACCATTTTGTCTCACAAACAAAGGCCCAAATTTAAAAAGGAGTCTCAGATTTAGACCACGGTTTACAGAAAATTTCTTGGCGGATAATCAGATTTATTGCGTTCGCTTTAAAAAGGTCCAGTAATGATGGCACACATTTTGTGTAGGGTGCTCAATTCAAGCTAGTTACAATGGTTTCGACCACAGGTTAGTTAAATTAATTTGCTTAAGCCATAGTCTAAATCTGAAACTCCTTTGTGAGATGAGGCCAGTGGGTGCAGCCCATGTTTGTGTAGCTACTGCTGCTGTCTGCTTGCCTACTCACCATAGTCCTCTCCCCGTAGGATCTCTGGGGCGATGTAGTTGGGAGTGCCACAGAAGGTACTGGTGGTGTCTCCCGGCCGCAGCCCCTCCTTACACATGCCGTAGTCGGTCAGCTTGATGTGGCCGTCAGCGTCCAGTAAGACATTGTCTAGCTTCAGGTCTCTGTAGATCACACCTGTAAGCAGACAATAAGCCTTGGTCATAATGTATTCACAACTTTCCCCATAACTGAAAACTAATGTGTTATTCAACTCACCAGTTGAGTTGGTGTTGGATCACTACAGTAGTGATCCAGCTTCAATGGGTGTGAAATGCAATCTGAGTTTATTTAGCTGTTGCTAGTCAGACAAACCTCGGACAAGCTTTGAAGCTACCATGAGAAACCAATTGTTTGAAATGCATGCATAAAAGATTTGCAAACATAATGAAATTGCTGTATTAGTACAGATACCCTCAAACACATCTAACAACACCATATACTTTCATTTTAAATGGTCTGCCTTTCCTTTCAAATTCAACACAAAATCCTATCCCAAGGATTAACCCTATCTAGCCAGGGGGGGGGGCAAAAACAGCCCCCCCCCCCTCGACATTTTTCGCAATAAATTTGTAACGCGAAAAGATCGCGCCGCGACGTTTCATGACTTTTTTCCTTCGAGTCTCATGCAACTTTTAAGACCAAATTTGCGATGCGGGGGCACACGGTTCCGAAGTTACGTAACATTTTGTATGCGCATGTCAGATCAAAAATTGCTCAAAAACGTGATTCATGTACAAATCCAATGTAAATTCTGTATCTAGTCAAAATTCATAAATGTATCATTATTTCTATTTTTACTGATGAAAAACAATAGATTTCATGTTATTTATGATTGAAATAGTGTTGCCAACGATTTCCATCGATAAAACAATGAAAAACATAAAGTAAAAAAAACAAAGAAATACATAAGAAATTAAAAAAACAATAAAATACATAAGAAAAACTTTGATATTGCCATTTTTTAAAATCCTAATTTGATAATAATCCTAAGAAGAGTGTCTCGACTGATATCTAGCAGTTTGGGGGCTATATTTAAAGATTTACAACCAAATTATGATTTTTATGCATTTAAATTGCATAATTAATTAATTAAAAATAAATTTGAATAATTTTGGTGCAATTGACAATTAAATTGTGGAGATTACGGTATCGGTGACGTACGTGCCACTTTTCGTCGCGATCGCGCGATGAACGGTCGAGATCTTAGGGGGGGGCTGTTTTTGCCCCCCCCCCCGGGCTATGCGATATGCGATTTCAAAATAGCCCGGGCTATATAGGGTTAAATATACTAACTTAAATAAGTGCATCATATCCAATATAAACATACATCTTCATACTTTGCCAAAAACATACAATAAAAGACACATGTATCATACCTCAATGTGATTATAAATGGACACTAATGTTAAAAGATGTCAGATTTTGCTGTGCTGATCATCATTATCTCTTTGTTTCATCTCATACTGTCCACTTTTATCAGATTGCAAACTGAACGTAATTACTTCCAAGAATGAAAGTCTCTTTTGCCATTTATATCAACCCTCTCTGTAGCAAATATTCCTGGCCCCATGCCAATCATAACACAATTAACTGCCTCTGGGACTGAAAGGGTTAAACGGCCCAGTTCCTCTAGGTCCATGCAAGCTGCAGGATAGAATGCTCACCTCCTTCATGTAGGAAGTTGAGGGCGAGGCTGATTTCTGCTGAGTAGAAGCGAGCATGCTCCTCGGGTAAACGGCGCTGCCGCTGCATATGGAACATGAGATCACCGCCACTCACAAACTCAATCACGAAGAAAAGCCTGGTATCAAAGAAGACAAAAAAATAATTGATAATATGACACTTGACAAGAAATGAACACAGAGTTTCGATCAATTTGTCTACATACGTGTCAAGACCAAAACCAAACCCTTGAAATTCCTCAAATCAAATCAGTATTGAACAGCACAATTGATTTTGCAAACACTGGACGTGCCGTTTTCTGGAAATCATTATGTTCTTGTTTCAGCCATTGTGATGGAATACTGAGGGAGGGGTTATACCAAAGGTGCATGAGCCGGTGAGATCATGTTCACAAGGAATTCCATTCAACTTCCTTAATGTGCCTGCAAGGAAATGAATTGGAGACATTCACTTCCTTGTTCAAATCACACACTCATCAATGTGACATTCAAGTATCTGACATCTCTATAGAGTGAGTGCCATACAGCCCAGGAGATCAAGCATGGATATTTAAAGGTAAAGGACAGAAGTGGTAAAAATTACTGATCTTATGGTAGAAGAGTTTTTAAGTGTAATTATTTGTGTGCGCCTGGTGTATCCAACTGTCAAACTGTGCTTGCTTTTTCAAAGCACTGATTTCCACTTTTTTTTTTACTATGCCATTATTTTTTTGGAGGGCTCCCTGAGCAAATTTCTCTGTTGCCTCATACTTGTCTCATTATGTGTTTGTTTCTTTACTTGTTATTTATCAATATGCCATTTTTTAAGACTGTACACACATATACTTATTTTAATATAGTTGAAATAACACTAAATTCAATTCAGTTTAATTCAATTTCATTCTTACCTGCGTGCCTCTAGAAAATGAAACCTCTCATGAAAATATAACATCTATGAATGTAATATCCCCCCCCCCTTACCAGTCAATATATATCTATATACAACCATTGTGCTTACCTGCTGACTGTCTGGAAGCAGGAGTGCAGGCCAACCAGGAAGGGGTGGTTGGATGCTGTCTCAAAGACGTGCTTCTCTGTCTGCACCCAGTCAATGTCCTCGTCATCTGTGACAAGCTCCTTCTTGATCACCTGAGAGGCAGAGAACAAATTATTGATCAGTGATGGACAGAGGGAACCAAACAATGATAATAGTGATGGTCCTCCTTCAAGCTGCCAAGAGCAGCAAAGAGTATCCAAAATTAGCAAAGAAGCTGCCAAGCAGAAGACACCAGGAGACACAGAGGACACATCATAGAACTCTGGGAGATTAATAAAATGATTGATTAGTGAATACATATATTTTAGAAGAATCTTAAAAAACATATTTAGCATTATTGAATCTTAAAAAATGGCGTAAAATCTCTTGGTGGCCTCTTGGCAGCGATACCTGCAATAACAATCACAAATTCTTGGCATCTTTTGGCTGCCTCTTGGTGGTCTTAAAGGTTTTAAGTAGGACCATTTTACTCATGATGCTCTTACTATCACTACTTCTAATACTTTCATTCTACCAGGGAGATATAGAGACAGAGTAGAAAGACAGGGTAAATAACTTAACTTAACTCACACCTGTCAATAGAGACCAATCAACTAAATCTTCCCCCACGCAATTTTACCTATCTGGAAGATGTGAAACATGTATCAACATTTTTGAGCTTGTCAATGAACTAGGGTCCTGTTGCATAAAACTTACAATTAATTGTAACTCTGTTACCATCAATGGAAAGTTGCCATCAATGGTAAGTTTTATGGAACAGGGCCTAGATGGTTAAGCTGCAGCTAAATGACACTCTATATGGGAGGAGTGGGTGCCCTCTTACCTTCATGGCGTAGACGCGGCTGGTGGCCTTGAGCTCCACGAGCAGCACCTTGGCATAGCTGCCCCGCCCGATCACTCGCAGCATCTCAAAGTCGTCCAGGGAGATGGGCGAGTTGCCAATCTTCTCGTTGCCATTAGGAGCCTGCAGGAGAATGTATCGGTTTGAAGTTACAACCATGTGATCAAAACAAAATAAACAGTGAAGCACAACTAAAACTGAAGTATCTGCATTGTGCAAACAATATCTTGCTAGTGCATTGGAGAATATGTATGGTCTTGCTTTGATCTGGTTCAAACATTATGTAGTTTGTGCATTGCATGAACATATATGGTCTTGCTTTGATCGAAATCAGAAAAATTAAGTTGTAACAAAGGAGAGTAATCGATCACACAGGCAATGGGAATTGGAAGCCACAGATGCCAGTCAATTTTCATTTGGAAGTGACTCCCTAATGGACAACCACATTGTCATATTAAGAAGTAACACTGCTAATTAATGGACACAAGCTGGTTATTGAGAATACAAAAGCAGGTCTAATCACCCCAAAGTAACTTCATCAAACAGACACAGATATCATAGATATCTTTCAATGTTACTACTATACTCCTTGAATAAACCTTTAATTCCTTATACAGTGTAGGACACAATTAGGCCACACCACTTGGTTACTGCAGTTCCATGCAAATTTTGACATCCTGACTGGACCAGGGTTCACAAAGCCTGACAATTGAACTGTGAATAACGAGCTACATGTAGAAGAGGGGGAAGAGAGGAGAAAGTAGGTCGGTTTATGACAGAGACTGCCTGTGACTGTGAGATGAGTCATTGCAAGGCAGAGCAGGTGTCCCTCTCAGGCTCTCAAGTCATTCTGAATTCTGCCACATAACCCCTTCTGCACCACACAATCTATTGTTCTAGCAGATTTGCATGCAGTACTAAGGCAAATTCTGACACTGGCAGAAAGACTTAACTTCTTCTCTGCCAGACAAACTACTGTGCTGATTACACCACAGACGACGCAATTTTTGCTACGATATCTGCAATGTTATAGGCCTCCGACTGGAAATATGACGTCATCTTCTTGCACAAATCCAATGACCGGGTCCTACGATTCAGCTAGTCGCTGATTCGTTTGACTGATCGGATCGTATTGTCTGCTGAGGCCTTTATCTACATGTACTTCTTGCTTAACATGACATTCATTGCTGGCTAGCACTTCTGAAACTTATACAAGGGATAAACTTACCGAGGAAGGCGTGGAGGCAGTGCTATCCCTGTTCTTGCGCCTATGCCTGGGACTGCCACTTTTACCTGCAGATCAAAGATAAAATATGACATAACATTAAATGTCATATCACTCGTATGGACTCATGCAAGGGTGTCATATTTCTCTATATTGCCCTCTGTGGTATCATTATATTTGATCGGATCAAACTCTTGAAATTCCAAGCAAATTTAGACATTATCCATGCAGGCTTCTAGCACAGAGGTGGGATTGACTTATGATCATGTGAATCACAAGACATACAGACAATGATTTGAGATGAGGAAACAGTGAAATATGTTACGGTATGAGGAAGTAAATGCAAGCTGCAGTAACTGAATCAGGAGAATATGCATCTCTCGTCCCCTTCACAAATTCGCCGCTGCTGCGTCTGCGCTTAAATCACCAGGCCATCGTACTACTCGGCAGCGTCCTAAGCACATTCCCTTAGTGCAGTTAGCAAAAGGCGGTGTTAAGAAATCTCTGCATGAGCCTGCATGTGTGCAGGAGAAGTGCAGAGAGAGAAGACACAAGCTTTTGATTATACCTCGTGTGGCCGGGGATGTTTGGCGGACGACGAAAAGTGAAAGTTGCATGGCACGAACATGTGAGAAGGAAGTAGAAGTACTCTCATTTCACGGGAGAGCCCACGATGGGGAATTCCTCCAAGAGTATCTCTCCTTGGCACATATTCCCAGGCACATGCCACTCAGCGCCAGTCCACTCCTCGGTGAACTTCCCCCGGTGAACTCCCCCTGCCTGGCCATGCCCATATCTCTCTCCCCACCAACAGACTCCATGAACAGACCCGTTGTCAAACCAAACCCAAACGCAAAGTATGGGGGCTTGTCTATCGTCAAAGAGAAATGGCCACTTTTCAAGCCGAAACACAAGAGCGGCGTTGAGAGCAAGCGACATGACCACAAGTGCTAGCAATGCTTGGCTATCAATCACTCACAAAGGATTGCCTCTAAAACCATTCACAATCCAGAAAGTGAAACTGCACATCCTCCTCACTACAAATGAATAATTGCTGTATTGTTTTCCAATTGGGATTTTCCTGGCTTTTTTTTTTTTTACGTCTAGTCACGATTTGAAGGGACACTTGGGTTTGGTTGTGAAAGCAATAAGGATTTCCCTTTAGGAAATGACATGAGAGCAGAGCCGATTGTTATGTCATGTCGCAACATGTCGTGCAGGTTTTTGGTCGCCATCCAAGTCCTTCTACCTGCATGCAAACTGTAGTAGGGTCCAAGCTTTAACTCCCTAAAAGACTCTATAGCTGGCACACACTTGTCCACATCTTTCTCGCCTGCTGACTTAAACCTTTAACCCTCACCAAATGCTACATCTACACTCTCACAAAGCTACTGGCAGATCCAGAGCAGCACTTGCACTGTCGGTGTGAAACCAGGCACGGTGTAGCAACAGTGTCGCAAGTGAGAACTCGCTGAGAACTTGCTACACACCCAAGCTCCAATCTGGCATGCGTCCCAACAACCTGCGCATGTTGCACGCCAAGCCCGTACGCGCACACACATCGCTGCACAGTGCGAGGGTGCGTACCAACCATTGCTTGCGTTTCGCGCACACGCTCATGAAAATAGGTGTGACCCTCATCTCCATTTTTTTTCTTGAACAGGAAATAGGTCATGACACACTGTGGCCCACTTTCAGGCTGGATGTCCAGTAGTATCTGGTTCACTCACTACCTGTGCGCTAGCCTGACTTCCAGGCTATTACGCATTCTTAAACCAAACTACTTAATAAAGGGTCTGGCTGCAGTAGACTAATCATTCTCAATTTTTTCTCAGGCACCCCAAACAAACGGACTGAGAAAAGGGTGAATGAAACAGTGATTAGTTTTAGAGTACTAGACTTTATTTGCAGCCTGGAAGCCAGGGGACCCGTGCAGCAGTGTGAATGTACTGCACAAAGCCAATAGGACCTGCAATGTTGAAGTTAGAGAGACTGTCCCACTGCCAAGCAATGCATCATGCCTTTTCTCTGTCTCAATTATTGCAACTGCATTTACATTGCTTTTGCTTCCTCAATAATCCGCTATGGCGATGTGTGCAATGAAAGTGCATGTGCAGTGGATGAGCACAATAACCGATATAAGTCTCATGAATGAAATGACACTATAAGAGAAGTAACTTTCTCAATCCATATCAATATTGCACACAATAAATCGTGATGATGTAACTTCCATGCAAGGGGGGAAAAGGAGCAATTTTGCAGTAATTCAGATATAGGCCAGCAGTTAATTCAGTAAATGATTGATGCTTATTAAAGACAGGAGAAGCACAGATGAATATGAATTTAGTAAAATACAAATTAGTAATTAGTTAGATTGAAGGGTTTGGGGAAAAGTAGAAAAATAAAAGAGTTCAGCAGAATGTAATATGAAAAGGAATAGGAAAAAACGATTAAGAAAACTTGAAGTATTGAGTAAAATACCTTCCCTGTTCAACGACATCTATTCCACCTATCAGTTAACAAAGTATGGTGCATAAAAATCATATATACTGCAGTTGGAGGCATTAAGGTAGACATTGTTTGCACTGCATGTAATTACCACATTCTCATTCCATTGTATGTTTTCAATGCTTTTTTCTCTCTCCTTTATGCCATACTTTGAATACACATGCTAAATAGATCAAGCGAGTTGACCCACGAGCATGTCCACTTTTGTGGCTTTCTCTGAATCTATCTTGCGTAACATAAATCACCAAGGCCTTCAATTTTGGGAGGCAGAAGAACAATAACATACTCTATCAATGAGAAACTATCTCTTCATGGTGCTGAATGTGTTATAGCGGGTTAATTACCCTAAATTGCAAAAATCTGAGTTTAGTCTGGCTTCCTGGTTGTCGGACATTTCTAACATCGCACATTTCATGCTGGAAGCCAACCGGATCTATGTGCTATTCCACAGAGCGACTATTGGTCTTACTAATACTTCACCGCAGAACAGAACAGAACAATCATTTAATTTCTGATTTTTCTGTGTGCAAACTTTTCATATAGATGGTTTAAAGACAATGAGGGTCTGCAAATGATGTGCAGGATTTAGTCTTTACCGATGAAACATGTGGTACACAACGTTCCTGCAATGAAGCACGGCACAGTGCTCTCCCCTGCATCAACGCAGCAACGATGCACCACTCTCCTTCCAAAACTGCCATTCCTGCTATCGATACAAAGGGCACAACAGGCTTGGCTCCATTCCACAAAAGTTCCCCATGAATTCTGGTAAAAATAACCGCCTGTCCACTTGTAATTTCTCATTGACGATCGATCTATCAAGTTCTATGAATTACAAACCACCGCATTTTTCTCAAGAATCCAAGGAAAACCACATAGTTTTTATGACTTGGCATTTATTACCAATCGAGAGTTGTAATCGAGGGATTGTTGTATACATCAACATGAGATGGCACTCTCTCTGGTAACTTTGAGAATCATCCACGGACAGGTAGAAGCAAAAAGAATACCCAGCATTTTCTGTCCATCCCCTTTTTCAAATACTCTTTCTTAGAAATATCCTTTTTCTATTAGTATCGCACAATCAAATTCACGACAAGACAATCATAATGAAAGCTCAAATCAAAATCAACACGATTGATACAGAAAAGAAGAACAGAAAGACAATTTGATTAATGATCACAAGACCAAGTCTCTAATCAGGCTGCTGCATACCGGTGTCTAGTTTCAAAACGTTTTGTGGTACTGGGATGTAGGGCGAATATCACTTCAGTCGAAAATCCATCTTCTATGTGTAAGACATGCTAGCATAGGGCAGACACCGTCTCTTAGAGTGCACTCTAACCACTTATTGTAAGCACCCCTGTATTGTTTCCCTCTCTTTAAATCTTCAAGCCTTTGGGTCATCAATACCGCCTCATTATCACTCATGAATGGCTCCTGATTTCCTTGTACTCATACCAATTCAAGTTCTTTGTACTTTTTTCCTCATTCAATGTATTGGCCACTTTTCATTCTTTAGCACACAAGCAATGTGCATTTGCTTGAAAATATCTAAACATTTCTCTTTCGTAAAATGTCACTTTGCTGCATGTTAAATGACAGAGATGTCATTTGAAAACATGAAATGCCAAATCAAGAAATGCAATCAAATTATTTCAGGAAATATGAGCACACAAACGAGATTATGCAATATGCACAGTTCATGTGGTATAGATACCAGGAGCATTTCTTTTTAGCCCCATACATTTGTGTGCAAGTATCCCCCAATAGCAAGCGCACATAACTGCCCTACTCTGACAAAAAGAAACAAGTGACGTATCACTCAAATCTGTCTTATTGGTGTTCTTAGATTGTACCCAGCATTCCCTGCATACAGCCAAAATCCAGACAATAAATATTCATCTTGCTGCGAGATATTCAATCTAACATGATGAGGTGTGGTACTGTCAATGCAAATGGCAGAAACATTTTGCTCATTTACAAGAAAAGTCTCTCCTGTTAGTTGCTCCCTTCTGTCAGAGAAGGGCAGTTAAGCCCTTCCTCTGTCCATGAAATTCTCCAAATCAATCCTGGTGAGGGCCATGGAGTAAGAGATATCTGACATGAAAGGCAGTCTGGCTGTAGTACAGCATTGGTGATTGGTAACATGATACCTGCTATCATGTGCGCAACACAATGCACTGTAGAGTTTGAGCTCAACCTCAAACAGGAAATGAAGAATTAATCGCAACAGGGAGTGAGGGACAGACGATAAAAGGGGTGGAAAAGGAGGGATGGGGGAGGAGAAAGAAGAAGAGAGGGAAAGAGAGAGAAGGAAAGAGAGATATAGAAAGAGAAAAATGTCTATATCATGGGTTGTGCACTAACAAAAACAGCAGGAACTACTTTCAATTCTGCATTGCTCATTCCTTATACACCACTAGATGTATTTGCATGATAAATCACGTGACAGGATTATTAACCACATTCCTCATAACCAACAATTTGTTTGTGTTACACTGATTAGAAACAATAGCGCCATGCCAGCATAAAAATACTCGTTGGGAATATAGCTGCCCTGTGCTTTAAATGACAATTAGTTACTTACATCCATAGAGTGCAGAAAGAATGTTGTAGGTACAGCACTTACGTATCCTACAAAATATGAACTCGGACCACTGCATGGCCAGATGAACAGAGAGCAAAATCGTATTTTGTGTTTGCCAATCTATTGGCCGAACTATATTGGGACTAAATTTGACAGCAGTTTACATACATGGTATCCCAAAGGAGAGGTGTGTCCTATTCATACTTCATCCATTTATACACCAGGATAGTGCATTGATTGGACTAGTGTGAACGATACCTTTGCATAGGCGATTTGATCGGTCTTTAATATTTACATAAGTTCAATCAAGTGTGCATTAAGCTTCCTCATCAAATGTAGCATACTTTTGAAATATTAAATCTGTTTTTGAGAACATATAAATATTGATTAGCTGGAAAAATTCAACGGCATGATAGCTGTTAATGTGTCTTTCTGAGCAGATAAGTTTGTCGTAAGTCCCAAGGTATCAAACAACTCCCCCCTTACTGGCCAATCGTGCATCCCCGGGGGGCATTTCATGAAAGTTGTCAGCACTGTAGTCAGTGCCAAAATTAGTCAGTGCCAACAAATAGTCAGTGCCAACAAATAGTCAGTGCCAACAATTTCAGTGAAATCCTCAGTTTTGATTGGCTGAGAGGCACTAGCCTCTGACTGTTACTATGGTAACTGTCCTGGTGTTAACATCTATGCATGGTCAGGGAAGGTACATGTACAGTATTTGCCAATTATAAGTTAGAATGTCAGTCAATGATCATGACGCCAGCAAAGGTTGAACTTTAATAAGCCACCAAAAAAAGCTGAATGTAAACAGGGCCACACTCACGCAAAAAGTACGGGCTCAAATATTGGTTCTATGCTTGTCATCAGAGAAAAGATGAGAACCTGCAAACAGGAGCGGGTTTACCCACCGCAAATTCCTCCAGAGAGGCGCTCTTTGGTGGCAAGTCCTCAGGCCGGTATGAGGAGGCCCGCTTCCTGAATGACATTCTTCTTCTGTAATGTCTGTTTACAGACGTCTAAATGGGAATGTCAAATAAATTTCTTCTCCTTTGGTTGGTTAACAGACTTGAAGGTATGAAGGGAGAACCAATATAAAACTATAACCAGACACATGTAACTGATTACGAGTCTCCCGTTAGACCAGACATGTGTTCCTGCTATTACGATCACAGTGCTTCATGCATATCAGACTCATAAGAAATTGTATTTCTAGGTGTGTTAATGCAAACTATAAAATAAAGGACCATCAATTATATCACTGAATCAATAAACGCAAGAATTTTCTTGCCAGGTTTGTTTTTCACATGATAACAAAGAGTTTTTAGCATGATTTGCAAGCACTTCAGGGGGATAGTTTCGCACAAATGTTTCTTGCATAAAATGTTTGTGAGTGAATGATATCTGTTCACATGACAACAATTGCATAATAGTTTGTGCCACAAGAAACCACAGGTGCAGAGCATCTTGAGTGCACAGAAAATTCCTCACACCAGTTCATTCTTTTCATACAATACTACCACTCATTAGATGGCATGAATATGATTCTCTTCTCACTTTCTGACGACTATGCAAGTACCCTTGAAATGTAATTGTCATCCATATGGCAATATTTCTGACAAGAATCACAAGATTTTATAAGTGTCATATCCAGTATTCCCATGGCAACGGATGGAGATGGTGAAAGCTATTTGTGAGTGTGCTTTGTGTCTCTTATCTACGTAATCCCTAGTTTCAAGGAAAATGGAAACAATCAATGCCATTTGTATTGTCTACTTCGAGCAGTGCATGTGTTCATTCTTAACACTTATATCTAATTGCATATAACTCTCCTTTGAGGACCTCAATATTCACAAAAATTATTATGTGCTGAAATGACTGACACTGCTAAATATAATATAAATGGAGTTTTCAAGATTCAGACAAAAGAGAGAAAATAATAGGTTTAGATATTAAAAAAAAGCAAATGAAGGAAGGACAAAGATACTTCTTCAAAGAAATGAGGAAAAAAAGAAAGATTGATACATGGATAGATAGAGAAATATAAACTAATTAACAGATGTGTAGATAGGTTTTTTAAAGGAAAGATAGAGATAGTTAAATGAAGGAAAGAAAAGAGAAAAACAGTAGTTCTTCAAGATCAATTTGAAGAAGAATTGAGGCACAACCAAGTATATATGGGGACAGAAACACACCATCCAAACTGCATAGCATAGTCAGACATCTTCTTCACAATGAAGACAAGGACTCAATGACAGAGACAAATAGTGTACAAGTTCAAACACACAGTGGACAGATGAAATAGCCTGATTGAGAAGGAAGAAATGTAGTGACTAGTTGTTCAGAAGACTTGTAATTCTGTGCTTTGGCTTTTACTTCAACTAGCTCAGAGTAGCAGAGTAGCCTGATTGAGAAGGAAGAAATGTAATGACTAGTTGTTCAGAAGACTTGTAATTCTGTTTTATGACTTTATTTCAACTAGCTCTGCTTTAAACTGTGCGTATTGCACTTTATCTTGATATGCCTTTGCAGGTGAAAGTGATTAACAAAAACAAGATTTGAAATATATGAAACAAGGTGGAGCAGTATGGGCAATGACAATCAGGCTCAGTTAGAAGAAATCAGATCCAGCCGTCTATGCTCTCTGTTCATGCAAATGCATGGAAGAGAATGCTACAAAAACTAACTTTCAGTAAATTGCAAAAGCAAGAGATAACATATGCAAATTAATATAGAGATCTTTGTACTGTATATCAAAAGGATGAGAAAGAGAGAAAAAGAGACAGCTACACACACAGCAAAATCAGTGCTTTTGTTGGAATCTGGAATCTGCGTCTAAATAGATACACTGTGATTGAAGTATACTCAAGGATGGTGTCGATTTTCTCCATCATATACTATGTGTGTCTTATATAAATGTACTCCATAGCATGTTGCAAGCCCTTTAAAGATGGCTTCATGAAATAGCAAACACTACATTTGAAAAGCAGTCAAACCTGTTTATAAAACCCATCCTACATGTAGATTTCACCATTTCTCTGCCAGACAAACTGCCGTTCTATAGGATTGGTGTGGATTACTTGTGAAAGAATGCAGACCTGACACATAAAGGGTTACACTTAGCCTTTCAGGACCCTGTTGCATAAAGCTTACCACTAATGGTAACTCTACCATGAATGGTAACTACCATGGTAACACCACTTGACAGCCAATCAAATTCAAGATCTCCATAGAACTTGCTATTGGTAGCAAAGTTCCCATCAATGGTAAGTTGTATGCCACAGGGCCAAGGATAGGTAGTCCATTTGATACAGACAGGTGCAATGACATGCGCACTGAAGTGACTCAAGAAGAGTGGGCTTTGGAGACAGGTTTGATTGTTTTGAAGATGGCGTGAGAGACACGGCAGACTTGGACACAAGGGTGAAAGACACACCGACTGACAGACAGACAACTAAAGGCAAAAAACATGATGACGTGTTGTGGCAAAAAAAAAAAAGCAGCGTCGTTCTGTGAAGATTTACCTAGCCGTTGCTGGTCGGAACCCCAAGAATCCACTGAATCTCGGTCACTGCCTCCACGGAAAGCGGTGTTATCGAAACCGAACCCCGCGACAGAGGCGGAGGTGAGGGACTGAGGGGGGCGTGAAGACCCACCACCACCAGATTGGGAGTGGTAGTGGGGTGCAGAGGAGGGGTCTTTCAGGGTAGAGGCATAAGATGGGGGTGGTGCTATAGGGCCTGTAGGGGCTATAGTCAGGGCAACAGGTGCACAACAGTGGAGTGTTCGGAAAGGTTTTAACATGCCCATAGTTAAGAGGGGGAGGATATTGGGGTCCAGAAATAAAATATAAGAGGCAGAGGTGTGTTTCAAATGGTTAGTTGCCCATGTTGAAAATACATACAACAAGCAAATATCAGTTTTTAATGTCAGATTTTTCCCAAGTAAGTTGATGGATTTGTATCATTTCTCAATTAAATTCAGTTTAAAGATTAATTGTAATTTTCCACCGCAAGGAGTAACAAAGGTATCCAAAGATTATGGACCATTATTCAAAAATGTTTAAGACAATTTGGTTGCATTAGGGGAGGATTAGAATTAATAGGTATGCAGGGGCCAGGTTATTGGAGGTAATTATATTTTTGTAAGAGCAATCATAATTGCATAGTCAATTGGGGATGAAGAGGGGGTAATGGATTAGGGGAGGGGATAAGAGATCAGGGGTGTGGGTACATGGGATTCAGGGATAAGTAGGTGCAGGTGAGAATGAAAGGGGGGAGGGAGGGGGAGGAGTTTGGGAATTAGTAGAATGAAGAAATGAATTAATCATTAATAATGAAATATGGAAAGTTATTGTCATAAATAATTTATATAATACAGCCACCAGTTCACAAATGCCTCCAAGCGTATTGTGCTCATTCACCTATAACCAACAAAATTGTTGGCAATTTAGATTAATTCTCCCCTCAGATATTGATCATTTAATGAAAGATCTATTTCAAAAGGTTTAAAACAATCATTTCCCACTTCGATATTAATAATTGCAGGTAGAAGAGGCAACTAGATGTTTGAAAGCATTTGTTAATGACGTAATTCCTGTACATAATTCTGAATGTTGCTATTCACACAAACAAAAATCAACAAAAGTCAGATCGATTATGAATGGCACTAACACTGAGTGAACTTCAGCTGCCATCTATCCCAATGAAATGGTATAAAAGTAAGTGTGTGAAATCAGGCCCGTCTCCAAGCATGCAAATATGATGCACCATGCAAGTGCTTGTTAGATTATCACAATAACCCACAGCATGTATCAATCCTTGCTGGCAGAATGTTCCCTATAATACATCCAGCTAACAGTGTATAGCTCCTCTCAAGTTCGTAGTACCCAAATCGTTATGTATTTTTGGGGAAAGCCTTGCCAATAATTGTTCAGAATATTGCTCATTTCGCCTGATATTAAATGTTTGAGACTTTTCAGCTCGAGAAAAAACACAATCAGATTACATAAATATATGAATAAATGTGAATGACAGAATGTATATATTCTATAAACTATATCCAAACAGAATCTAAGAGCTATTACTACCCCATCTATGAACGAAGGTTGGTTTCCCCAATACTGATCGAGTATCAATATAAATGCAGATACAGAGTGAGAATTGGTACTGGTTGTGATTCATGCCTGTGAAACCAGCCCTCAAATGAATTAGTATGTGGCATTGATAGGAGTGGGGTTGTTTTCTTGAAGGGATAAGGCAAAGGAGGGGACTTACTTCTCCTGTGGTGGGAGTCACCCCTCTCGTTCGGCTTCGACCCATAATGCAATAGGCTGGCAGACCCGCTTCGTTCCTCCAAACTTGATAAATTCTCCTGAAAGAAAAAAGGGAATAAGACATATACCATCCTGAAATTGACTTAAATGTTGAATATTGATCAATCCAACATACACAGATTCCTTTGACTGAAATCCGCATAGCAACTTGTATTCT
This sequence comes from Arbacia lixula, assembly GCA_963669155.1. Classification (NCBI taxonomy): domain Eukaryota; kingdom Metazoa; phylum Echinodermata; class Echinoidea; order Arbacioida; family Arbaciidae; genus Arbacia; species Arbacia lixula. The sequence continues at coordinate 18,854,922 of OZ022591.1, forward strand.
ACTGGAAAATTGAAAGGGTAGTGTCAATAACTTTATAAACAGCATTACTTCACACAGAAGCTGTTTAGCTTCATTCAAGCCCCCTCTCCATTCAGGATAGAGACGTACAGTAAGACAGGCAGGTAGAATATAAATCCCCTCTGACAGGCCTCCAAACAGGAGGAGCAATGACTCTCTTCCAACCTTTCAGGCAAGAAGTAGCTGACCGCGGAGAGAGGGAAGGGGGAGGGGGGGGGGTGGTGTGATCGGCGCACGCAGGCAGAAATTGCCACATTAGTCCACCAGAACTCACAGATTAGTCCTTCCAGGTAAGGGCAGGCGTCACATGGCACTGCTTCATTCCCTTCAGCGTCATGTGATAATTGACGACGCATCATCGCATCACGGCAGCGGACAGTGAATTCTCCCTACCCTTTTTCCTCTCTCTATCCTTCTCCCCCCTCTCTGTCCCTCTCACCCTCTCTCTCTATATCATTCTCCCCTCTCGCCCTCTCTCTCTCTTTCTCTCTCTCTATCCTCACAGATATGTCCATCCTTCTCTCACTCTGTCCACCTTCCTTTGTCTCTGTCTCTCCTCTCTCACACTGTCTCTAATCCTCCCGCTATCTATCTATCTATCTTTCTTTCTATCTCTCTCTCTCTCTCTCTCTCTCTCTCTCTCTCTCTCTCTCTCTCTCTCTCTCTCCCTCCTGATACCTGCACACCAGGTGACATCCCAACACTTGGGTGCACTATCTCCTTTACTCCTCCTTACCTGGCGTTCCTGGCACGATTCCTTCACCAGGCGGTGGCATTTCTTGTGGACCAGCAGCTTGCAGTCCACACACTTGTACCCCTGGCGGCCCAGGCCCCAGATGTGGTCTGCACAGTATGCACATTGAGCCCTCTGTAGAAGAAAGAAAACAATTTGTATAATGTGCCCTCTGTTAAAAGAAAACAATTTGTATATTGCACCCTCTGTTGATGAATACAATGTGTTTATTGTGCCCTCCATTGATAAAAGAAAACAATTTGTATTTTGTGCCCTCTGTTAATGAAAGTGACTTATTACTTCTTCCCAATCTTAAATCCATGGCAGTGGTCTTAGCCTAGCCTTCATGCTGCTTGACATTTTCTTTGTAAGAGTCTAGAACTCACAAGACTAGACATATTTTTATCATTTTCTTTTCTAAGAGCTGGACATGGAGTCAAGAATGATAGTCTAATGCAGCCTGACCCATGAATTGGAATAGAATGAGTGCGCCTTAGTAGCTGCCATGAATCTCATATGATTCCTTGGGATTGGACAGATGTCACTAAGACTTACAAGCATCCAAATGCCTGAGTTATAATATTATTAAGAGCTTAGAGTTCATACTGTTCCAGATTAGGTGCTATATTTGAACAGTGTTTTCTTATTTATCATCATTGAATAATGAATTTGGAAATGGCCAACAACCAGGGAAGCCATGGTTTACTGGTGTATGCTAGTGACTGGGTTTTTCTGTACTTGACGACTTGTGACAGACACCGAAGAGAACTTACCCTACTAAATCTCTTGGCCTGGAATGTGTGTCCATTGACCTTGTAGAGTTTCCTCCATCTACGTGCACCACGCCGGTAGATGTTTCCTGCAAGGGGAAAACCATAAAAGAAAAGAGAGGGCAAATAAGAAAGAGGTTTTAAGTCGAAAGTTACATGCAATGTGTTAAAAGATAAGACTTTTCATTTTCTCTATCAGATGAGATTGTCAGAAGAAAAACTATTGCAAAGAGGAATGGAGTGAAGGAGAGTGAGAAAGACAAACGGGGGGACAGACAGGAGGAAGAGAGAGGGGGAGAGAGGGAGAGAGAGGGAGAGAGAGGGAGAGAGAGGGAGAGAGGGGGAGAGACAGAGACAGAGAGAGAGAGAGGAGAGAGAGAGGGAGAGGGAGAGAGGGAGAGAGGGAGAGAAAGAGAGAGAGAGAGAGAGAGAGTTAAGGTGATAGGGAGCAGATAAATATTTCTTCAGACCAAGAGATACATCAAGTTGGAAAGACTTAGAAAAAAGGGATAGAGAAAGCGGGATCTTTCTCCCTCATGACTGCACCTCTAATGCACTCGCAGGGCAGTTGAGGGTAGTAAAGGCACTAATACAGCGACAGCTTTTGGTGCCACAATCACTGATTTGCAGCTGTAATGCACATACTTCCCTTTGCCTGGCACAGAAAGGGTTTAAAAGCTATACCTCATTAGGTGCCACAATCACTGGCTTGCAGCCATAATGCACATACTTCCCTTTGCCTGGCACAGAAAGGGTTTAAAAGCTATACCTCATTAGGTGCCACAATCACTGGCTTGCAGCCATAATGCACATACTTCCCTTTGCCTGGCACAGAAAGGGTTTAAAAGCTATACCTCATTAGGTGCCACAATCACTGGCTTGCAGCCATAATGCACATGCTTCCTTTTGCCTGACACGGAAAAGGTTATACATGTACCTCTAGCTCACAATGCCAGCACCTTCTTTTTAAAACAGCCTCACAATGATGTAATAATGCTTGGAGGGGAAATAACTTCTGCTTCCTCCTTTCATATATCCCCACAAGGAGTTTGGCTAAAAATATCCCATTCATAATGAACACAGAGGAGCAGAAAAGGCATTACAAATTTTGCTGGTACCCACATGAATTCAGCTCAGTGGGGGCTCACAAAGCCAGCGAAAGGTGACAAGGCAGTCGATGGATGAACTCTCTCATTACCATCGGCATGAAGATATGCAGTAAGCCCTTGCATTTTCCAAGGACTGGTAATGTGAGGGTTAACTCCTTCTGTGCTAAACCAAATGCTTCTCTTTGTAATGTGTGTGTAAACTGAGGAGAAAATACAGCTTTGGCACATCAAGAGTTCAGTATGAATAAAGACGGTTGCTTGCTTTTCGTTACTTGGACATCTTAATCGGCAAAGTGGAAACGCTTTACTAGTGCCATTCTCATTGGGCTTAAAAAAATCACAAAGTTAGAAAAATCGAGAAGCTAGTGTGAAAGTTGCCTAGCAACCGTACCAAATGCCAAATGGTCCTATTATCCCTGTCCCCTAACTTCGCGATTTTTCTAACTTCACCATTTTTTAAGCCCCAATGAGAATGGCACTACTGACGCACTTAGAGAAATGCTGGTAGCATTGACAGAAACTATCAAGAAGCAGAAAGACAAGTTCTTCAGTCTCTATATGAGTAGGGAGGGGGAACAAAGGCTAAGCCTCTTTTCTCTGGAAGTACAGTGTATATTTCTGCAGGTCATGGGACATCATTAAATGGGCTACATTTAATGACCCTATTTGACAAGAAATGCTGGTAGAACGCTCATGGAATAAAAGAAACAGCTCTTTTGCTAAAACACGTCGATTCAGGGGTACAAAGGGTACTCAAGCTTTACAAGTGGGATCAAGGATATCATTGTACTAGTGAAGCTTAATCAAATTGGCAACTACTTCATGAGACAATTGGTGGCAATGATTATACAACATTTTAAGGAAAAAGTACAGGTTTCACACAAATTTATGCAAAACAAAATATAAAATGTTCATGCAGCTTGAAACATTTGGTTAACCTACATACATGTGTATGTATTAAAAATAAATGTCTTTCCAAATGTCCCCTCCTCCATTATTAATTGAAGTACTTTGCAAAAATCTGCCCTGCCTGCTTGTTCTCCGATGCGTTACGTGAGGGCACTACCTTAGAAGAGTCTGTGACAAAATTTCACACCACGCACGGAATGTGTTTGCAGCACGTGCCGAGACCAAGGGCGGAATACCGGACGAAGCGACACCTGAACAACAAGCTGGGGTAACTCTGCACAGGCTTACATCCCTCCAAGAACAAGAGGACCTCACTACTATCTATAATTCAAGCTAATCTTAGACAGTCTGGCCTCATGAAAATCAGATGAGGTCATTTGCTGGATCCGATGCAGACGCCCAAACTCCTCTTCATGGATTGGTCTCATTTCGAGTTAAATTAGTCAAGACTGCTAAATGAGGCTTCAGGCTCTGATGCAGTGGATTTCCCCGCTTGGTTTTCTTTCATTTTCTTGGGTTTCAATCCACCCAATTCTCCCCACCTCAATTCCCAGCTATATCTGCTGATAAATAATTTTGGTCCTCTAATGAAAACACTTTGCCATTAAAATTTCAGGGTTCCCAATTTTATGAGAATATGAAAGATTGCTTTTTTAAAAATGTAATTAAGAAGATAACTGAATAAGAAACAGAGGGAAGAACTGTGAAGGAAGAGGGGAGGGTAGAGATAATAAACAGAACGAGAAAGGGAACGACACATTTGAGGAAAAGAGCTTCATCAGGAAATATCAAACTAGATGAAATATGACAAAGAAGAAGATGCAAGGAGGAGCAGAATAAATAAGACAAGACAAACAAAGAGAAGCATAGAAGCAGAAGAAAGAAGAGCTGTCAGTTGATTCATAGTGCCAACTCCTGGCATACTTGGGTTGCGTTCATGCGACCATCGCCAGAATCGCGTTTTGAATCATTACAGCGCATCACAGTTCGCTGTTTGATCCAGGAAGTATAGGTCAGCTTTTACGCGTGCATTTTCTGACTTCTACGTGGGCTGCTTGAATAGCACCGGAAATAGGCCGACACAATAACTTCATAGAATCATGATTCCAAACGCAGTTGCGTTCAAGCGACCTTTTTCAAACGTGATTCTGCAGAAACGTTTTTCATGTTTGCATTATGAATCACTTTTATATTCAATTTTTGTCTGAACGCAATCGTGATTCTGCAGAAACGCATTTTCAATCATGATTCTAGGGCAAAAAAGGTCCCATGAACGCAGCCTAAGTCAGATACACACATTGCACGCTACTGTCCCACAGAGAAAAACTGAGCTCTGAGAATTGAAGGAATCAAGATCACGAGACCTGGCTATAATAGGCAGGAAGGGACACTTACTTCAAAGGGCGGATAAATAAAAGCAGAACAGAGAAAGGGGGGCACTGGTGTACTTGACCCCGACTTTGGGCTAAATTTAGCTCCTTCTTCTAGTCTGACTAAGCTCAAGTTTCCTTTGCCCCTTGCCATGGGGACAGCCACAGTCTTTAAAAAAAAATCTCAAATAACACTAAGTGCTAACACAATGACCACTCAGATATTTTTCTTATTTTTTGCTCAGTGTTCTTGTTGTTAGGAGAGTTTATAATAATTTACCCATTTTTTCAAGTTCTTCCCCTTAGCTACAAATATTGGGAAATAACATTTGATTTCTGCTGTAAATACAGATAGAGACTGTGCTGTAATACAACATTGTAGGCGATAAAACTGCAGAATGACAGTAGGGAAATGAAGAGAGATTGGAGAGAGTACAGAGACTGTCAGTTTGTACAGCAGCTAATTCCACAAGTGAGGAGTAGGGATACTACATCCACATGATGATGAATGATATAATCTAGTACATCATGACATTTCATGGGAAAATGTTTTGAATGCAGTCAGAATCCTAATTGGATGAGTATGGCAAGTAATCAAATATGCAACATTCAGGCATGAGTCTTCATTAACGTTAATGTGTCATTGCATCTATGATAGTGGAGGAGGGAGGGAGAGAGAGAGAGAGAGAGAGGGGGAGGGAGAGAGAGGGAGAGAGAGAGAGAGAGAAAGAGAGAGAAAGAGAGAGAGAGAGAGAGAGAGAGAGAGAGAGAGAGAGCGAGCGAGAGGGAGAGGGGGGGGGGGAGAAAGGGAGAGAGAGACAGGGACAGAGACATAAGCCCCGTTCATATACCATATACCGCTATTATTACCGATGCACATCGGTAAGCAAGTTTCCAGCGAGCCGCAAAAGCACCGTTCATATACACCCCCAAAAGCCGTAATGTTGCGGTGTTTTGGACAGCTGGACTCTCTCCAAACCAATGGTGACATGCTCCGCTCAGCCATACGAGCGGTAGGATTAGCGACCAACAGGCCAGAGCGCGATGCTAAAGGCGCAACATTTACGCCTATTTTGCGGACGCAGTTTATAAGATTCGCTTACCGCAATATTGCGGTATTATTACTAGGTCTCGATCCGCGAAAAAGCCGCAAAATAAGCGCAAAAAAGGAGGAAGCAAATACCGCATTATTTGAGCGATTCCCGTTCATATACGCAGCTATCGGTAATGCATCGGAAAAATTGCCGCAAATGTTGCGCCTTTTTCGCGGATAGGCGGTGTATATGAACGGGGTTAACGACAGAGAGATAGAGAGAGGAAAAAAAGAGAAAGAGAGAGAAAGAGAAAGAGAAAGAGAGAGAGTAAGAGAGAGAAGAGGATGCAAGGAAAATGGGAAACAACACATACAGAAATGTACAAAATGACAGAGAAACCAAGAGAGGGAGGAGAAGTAGCTGGGGGAGGGGGTAGCAAGGGAATTTCCTCCTCACGAAACATGTAATTTCATAATCAGAAGCCTAATGGAGAAAGTGCTCATGGCACATGACACTTGCCAAGGACCCTAACCGTTGACGTGGCCGAGTCGCAGCGAAAAAAATGGAGAAATCACTGTAATGAGATTAGTGTCATTACTGCTGTCGGCTACATGCACTGCACGCACACAAAACATATGGGACTCAAGTTGTATCTCATTTTCACTCCTTGCTAAGTAGAAACATGAGATACAGACACAGATTCTATGATTAATTGCATGTACATGTATGTCCCATGTAATGTTAGTACAGTATGCAGTTTCAACTAGAAATTTAGTCTGTAGAGACACAGTGTATGCAACGCCAGTATCGTCTTCTTTTTGATGGGGGAGGGGGAGGAGGGGGAATCCTTTAGTTTCAGGCAGATCCTGCTGCACTAACAATCATGCAATCCTCCATCCCAGATTGTTCAGGAAACAAACAAAATACCTATTTCAACCAATACACATAGTCAAAAGAATTAAATAAAAATGAGTTTTAGAGTTGAATATGTATCTTGACAATTTTTTTTCATGGTGCTGTAAAGCAACAAAGATATTCAGAAAGCTATAAAGCCTACTCAAAAACATGCATAATCTTTGTAATAAATCTTGATGCCCTTTTGCTTTGTGAACTGTGCGACTTCAATGAGTCAACTATAATGAATAGACTAAACTTACCAACACAGTGACCATCCTTTTCGAAAAGGCACTATGCAGGAATACCAGAAGAGATGAGAACGAGACAAGACTCTTCTTTACGATGGCGCTTTAAATTGTTCCAGCTTCAGCTTTTGGGATTTAACGCTCACACAGGAGTTGCAGGGTGGGACTACACCAAGAAGTACATGTAACTGCCCAGATTGGCCCTTATGGTGTAGCTTGCTGCTGTCTCTGGACCGAGCCCCCAACCACCTGTAAGAGCACTCGCACTCACAAAGCTGTACCGACTGATGACTGTTAAGAGTGGGCTTCAACATCTACACTTCTCTTTCCTAAGACCAAGTACAGGTCTATTCACAGAACAGCAACGGTCCTACACAAAGGCATATACTGCCCACTGACCAGTACATAGTCTGATGGTCAATGTCCAAGTCGGTCATCCTCCTTTCCTAGACCATGTGCACAACCAGAATGGTGCAAGACTTCTCGGGACAAGCTGTCCAAGTGTGTCCAGACCAAAACTGAGAATGGAGACTCATGTCCCATTAGACTACCAGGCCAATGCACAAAGCATACAAAGCGGGTTCCGTGGTGTGGCGTAATGACCAAGACATACTTAGGTCTTGATTCGATACAACTACCAGGAAGTGACCATTATGTATTTGGTGACCACCAGCTGAGCATTAGGGCCGATGTTTGGGAGTGATTGCCTGCTAATCTCTCCGTTTCCTCATTGACTTGCTGTCCCTACCATGATAAAGGGGTGTGGGGTAGACCGACTGATTGGACATTAAGCTATGAGTAGCAACTTCCTTCAAAGAACTCATGCTCGCATTTTGTATGGTTGGGATGTTCCATAATCTGTGACTTCTGTTTCAAGTTATCAATGTTTCTTCTTGATTCATTGAAAATTGATTCAACATTTTCAATTATTTCCTCACAAAATATGTGCTTTATAGTCTTACCTTTTTTCTACATAAGCCGTGAAGTTATTATTATTTTTTTCACTCATTTGACTATTTCTGAGAAGAAGCAGAAGAAGAAAGAGGGAGAGAAAAGAAAAGGAGATGGGAACAGAAAAGGAGGAAATATACTGGTACATGCACATTCTTCACAAATTGACATACCAGACTTCATGTTGATGATACCGGCAAGATAAACTTCCTTGCTATTTCCTTACATTTTCAACCCCAGCATGTTTACCAAAGACAGATTAATCTTGGCTAGAAACTGGCATTTTAAAAAAAGAGGAACTCTTGCTATGTCAACTTATGTATGTCCAATGTTTGATGGGAATGATACAGTATATATAAATGACAGACTGGGGGAGGAAGAGAGAGATGGACAGGCAGACAAAGACAGAGGACAGAGGAAGAGAAACAAAGGGATATACAAGAGAAGGAGACATAGACACAGATATTTAAACAAACATAAAATACACATCTTTACAGGGGTAGTCCAGCCTGAGTTGATTTTAATGAAAGTAGAAACATGAAGGAAACATAAGAGAAGGTTTAACAGAAAAAGAGCAATACATGGAATCATACAGCATGTAACATATCGGAGAGCACCTCCAGGTAACATCACAAAATTGATATTTTAAAAGATCATAAATTTCTTATCTTTTGACAAATTTTCATCAAACCTTAACTAATGTTTCTGCTTTTATTAAAACCAACCTAACTTCAAAGTGAACTATCCCTTTAAAACCTTCTTGTGCCTTAATAATGACAGTGAGTGAGGAAACTTCATAAGAAATATGTAAACCCTGGTAGAACAAATGAAACTTCGAAAATTGTAACTGAATTTTATCTGATTGTTTTTGAAGACCTGCTGATCTCACAGTGGCTGATAATGACTCATTTTTTCCATCAAGCGCTCCTGAAGGGGAAGTCGGCAATAGCTACTGATAAAAATCCACCTCAAAAAGACTGAAAGAACGAACAAACAACCAAGGAAAAGCCTGACTCATAGCAGGCCATTCTTAGCTCTGATTCTGGACCTGGATATTTCTAATTACGTCCCTATTGGCCTTGATATGATTGGACTGATAAAGACAGCGGCTGTTTGCTGAGGAGTACAAGTCTGCCTCTTGCTCATAGTGCTATCCTTTCAAGAATGACTTTGGGTTGCGTTTATCAACTCAGCATTTTCAAATGTGATTTGGACTAATGTTTGCAGTTCATATACACAAACGTGTCTTGTAAAATGATGAGCCTCATCACTTTTTAAACACAGAAAAATTGCGTTATGAAACTCGTATAAGCATGGCATCACAGAAACACATCAAACTGTGTTCCAATATATGTATAAATGTGCTTACAAAAACACTGATTTCATTAATAGAAATGGCTTGAAAAGCACAGACTAGCTCCCATATAAGTGTACATGTCTAGGCTGCTCCTAATCTACCAGACATGTTTTCATACATTGTCACAACTGTGTGCCTGGAGACTTTCCTCCACAAGGAATTTCGCAATTTGTGATATTCCTACTGTATGTTGCAGTGGCTGCAAAAAAACTATTTTTCTCATGGAGCTACAGGCTGAGGCACAGGCTAGGCAGACGCAAGGACAGATCTTGGTCTTCACTGCATCGGGTAGTACCACATCCAGTTATAGTCCTTTTCATGCACTAAACAACAGACTGACAGACAGACAGACACACATACTTACTGTCTTCCCCAGGGCAAGGTAGTCCTGGCCGTACTGGTACCGAAGGGAATACTGTATGATCAGGAACAAAAAAAAACAAAAAAACAAACACATTTAATGATCAAATAAAACAAATTAAGACAAAATGAAACATTGAATCATCTTGAATTATATACATTTACTTGTTTCGTTGGCTCACAATATTTATGAACAGAGTCTACCAATTAGTAACAAATGAACACCTTGGTTATTTGTTAAATAGTCCGTTTTTCATTTCTCTGAATGTTCTTGAAAACAGTGTCTCACTTGTTTTCTGTGTGATTGTTTGTGTCACATTTGATTTATAATAATCATAATCATGCAGGTATCACCACATGAGATAGCTGAAGCATGTAGCCTTTTGTAGGGAGTAGCATATCAGCAGGAACCATCCCACAGTTTTTGAGTCATTACCAATTAAATGTACAACAATTTTGCTTTTAACATCCGGCACATGTACGTCATTAATGTGGGTGTAATCTGCTAATGAAAGCGGCTAGATGCTTAGTTTAATCTTTCTAGAAGTCACTCTTCCAGTTCAACATTCAAAAGTTTCCATCGTTGGAAATGGGAAAATATCATTATAATTGACACATTCTGGATCAACAATAGCAGCAAAAACTCTGAATTGCTAAAAACAACATCTGAATTTCCTGCTCAGGTTTCCTAAGATAGCTGTGAACGATCTAGCAGGAAATACTAAATTTCTGCATCCTACAGGTACAATGAGGGGTTAAGATCCTCTAAAATGACGCAGAGGCAAGATTTTCTTTTATGCGATTCTTTCTTGATTCTGCCACATGGGTGGCGGGTGCCCATCGGTTAACACTCAACATGTCACATTTTTATTTTTTGACCATTGATACACACAAATCCCATAGAGCAGCATTCTGTCTGGCAAACAAAGGGTTAATAGACCAACTAAAGTGGAGAATAGGAGACTTCTGTATCCAAGATATTGTGAAAATTGGGAGAGGGGTGGGTAAGAAATTCTTGGACATCAAAGTAAATCTGTACGCCATATATTTCACAGGGTTTTCATTTTCAAGAATTTCGGAAGTCGGGTGCTATATATTCGCGAATTTAATAACACGCGAAAACATGAATATGACGTGCACAAGCACATGTACTAATAGTACTCGCACACCACTCTCGAAATTGTTCAGAAGTCCTGATTCGCGAAAAATTAAGACTCAGGAAATATATGGCGTATACAGTAAACATGATAAGAGAAACAAACAACACCAACAGCTGGAAGCATAACTGAGGACATGTATAGATGCTGTAAAGTGTTCAAGATGCTGTTAAGTTGACATGAAAAAGACTCCTGCTTACACGAAAGAAAACAATACTGGGAAATCATTTCTCTTTCTAATCACAAACCATGAGAGGATGGTGACGTTGATTTCGAGAGAAATTCATAATGGAGGGGGATTCTGTGGACTGGGTGGACTTTGACTGATGAGTGGGCTCGGGCAAATGAAGGAAGCATGAAATATTGAGTAAATTGACACCCGCTTGTTGTCTCCACTCTCTAGAGCTTCCTATGCATCATGGATTAAGAGGTCGTATAGAAAATAAAATATCCAAGACAGAGAGGGCTGATTGCTCAATACATCTCTAGGGCTTGGTACAGAGCGGGGGACGGAGGTGAAGAAAAGGGACTCAGATAGAGAGAGAGAGAGAGAGAGAGAGAGAGAGAGAGAGAGAGAGAGAGAGAGAGAGAGAGAGAGAGGGAAAGAGAGAGAGAGAGAGAGAGAGAGAGAGAGAGAGATGAAGAGAGAAAGAGAGAGAGAGGAGGGGTGGGGGGAGAGGGACAAGAAGAGAGCAAGAGAGGGAGAAGAGGAGGAAAATAAAGTGATGAAGGGGGAGGGAGAGGGCGATTAAAGGAGAAGTAGAAAGGGGTAAAGCAGGGGAAATATTTATTCAAAATTTTGGGGGGATACTTTTTGAGCACATTGGCCATTTGCCTACAATTTTACATTGTGTCTATGGGAATTTGGGGGTTTGGGGGGCTCTTTTAACATTTTCCAGGGCTCTTTGAAGCGTTTCGGAGAGAGGGAGAGAGGAGCGGAGGGAGAGTGGATGAGGAGAGAGAGTGGGAGGGAGAGGAGTTAAATACATGAGGGAGAAATAGATCGAGTAGAATGAGTTGACAGGAAACAAAAAAACAATATACATGGAAGGGAAAAGTGAGAAAGACAGGACAGAAGAATGTAAGAGTAAGAGAAAGATGGAAAACCATTAAAGAAGATACAAAGATGGAGAGAAGATGAGATTGGAATGAAGTGACAGAGAAACAACAACATGGAGAAGAGTAAAGGGACATACATGAAGAAGAGAAGAGAAAAGAGACCTACAACAGAATAAAAGTGAAGAAAAAAGATAGAAGATGATGTAGAGACAAACAGTGCAAATAGGGATGCAGAACTGAAAGAAGTGGAATATTTGAATATTCAACACCCATTACTGCAACTTATGGGGTAAATGGGAAACACGCATGAAGATGATTTCTGTGCTATCCCGGCCTTTGAAGCTGCTCATAATGCAAATAAACATAAGAGGCACAGAAAAAAGGGGGAAAAGCAGAAATATTGCTTTTTTCATATAGGTAGCTTTGATATGATGTGAAAAAAAAAATCATAACAAAGAGGTATCTGAATGCTCATTTACTTTTCTCAAAGATCAGATTTTTTTTCTGCTTCGAAGTGCCAAAGGGAAAACTCACTAATTCACAAATTTAGATGAAAGGGCCAAAAAATTGTATTGTTCATGATTTGAGATGTGGAAAGAAATGAGGGGAAATTTTAAATAAGCTCTTAGTCATTTTGGGTTGGGGGACAAAAGTAACCATCTTGCTTTCTAAAAGCTTTTAGTTGATTTAGGAAGCATACAGTCATGTACTATATGGAGCATGAAAACCTATTTTTAGAGAATATTTGTGGTTTCTCTCTTTTGCTTCCTTTCCCCATCTTCTCCTTTCTCTATCTGTGTCTATATGTGTGGTGCATGTGTGAGAGTGTGTTTATTATTAGTGCATTTTGCAACACAAAAGGTACCTACATCTTGAGCTATGCTTGCTTTCTACAGTTCAGTTCAGTATATTGCAAAATGCGAGGAACGGCGAGAAAGGGAGCTCTAACCCAAATTCAATTCACTCTGTAAATTTGCTCAGTCCATAACTGCGTAACTCTTACACACAGCCACAGAGCGCTGCGCAACATAAATTACATCGCCATGTAATACGATGTAGCGTAGAGACAGCAATCCGTTATAATGTACATCCCAGAGTGAGAGTAGAATATACCTCATGCTGGTACATGGTACATACATACAATGAATAGACGTATGCATTTAATGAAGGGTGAATTTGAAGAATGGGTTTGGTTGCGTCCCTGACCCACATGCATGGTATTACCATCGGGGCCATTATGGTTGTGAAGTGAGTGCTAGTTTCATCACCTTCGACATTTCCACAAAACAACACCGATCACCGTCCTCTCCTCTCCTCTCTCGTCATCATGTTGTAACAGAAACAATCCTGATTGATGAAATAAAGTGAGATCTGACACGCTCCCCAGAAATAGGACTACTATAATGAACACTGTTTCCCACCCTCAACCCAACCCTAGCCTGCTCAATATGGTTGTACATTTATTGAGGCACATTGGATGTGTATCAATATTCCACTTTGACAAATTCATTCTTTATTTTCTTCTCCACTAAGGCACAAAATTGATTATTCAATAATTTATCACCAATATAAAACAGGTGTATCAATGGGAAAAAAGGTGTTCAGTTCAATAATCTGCAACCACACACACATACACACAAACAAGCAGACTTATACACAATACACACCCATCAACAAACATGCACACTCACACAAACAAACAAACAAGCACCATACACACATTCATACACATTGATATATTCTCATGTTTTCCAGTACTATCAGCTGCTGGTAAAATGCACAGTGCACTCACATTTGATCAGTCTCAGGAGATACTCCTGCAGAATTGTTCTAGCTCTCCGAATGTCCATCTGTCTGAATGTCCATCTGTCCAAGAAGCAATGGCAACTGCACTAGCCTCCCTGAATGGCCATCCCAATGTCAAGAAAACTACCACGAATCTCGCACAAGAAACAGCCTCAAATCCAACATACTTGGTTCCTATAGATTCTCTTCACTGTTCCATCTGCCAACAGCAACGTCCCTCCACTGCAAACATGATTACGCAAATTTTTTATTTCAGGTGCTGCTTTTCTCCCCCCTTCATTGCATCCCTCTCTCTCAGTCTCTTCCCCCTTTTACCCTCCTCTCCTCTCTCTTTCACGTGTCTCGTTATTATTATTTTTTTGAAGTGTGTGTCGTCGTTCCCCCAGGCCACGCGCTATTCATGTATGCACTGTGCTCCCCCTAGGCAACAACTACAGCACGCTCAAATGGGTACATCCTTCCGCTGTTGTGAATCCAGTTTTGTTCCAAAGGCACATGTATGTACCGTATGTGCGTACACATACGTGCGAACTTGGCCAGCCACGTACGACCTTACACAACGAGCGGCCTGCTAGGCGCTGTGGACCACAAATGTCTGTGCTAGCTTGTTGTACCGCTGCAGGGCTACATGTATGTCTGGAATTTGTAGCCAGGAGTTTATGCTTGACAAAATGAGAGAGCTTTGCTCGCAGCTAGCTCTGCACTGCTATGCCAGGCATTGTGAATGTATCTGTTCTCTCAATGGGATGGCCATGTAGCAGGAGGCAAACCCAGTGAGAGAGAGAGAGGGGCGAGGAGGAGGGAGGGGGGAGGGGGAAGAAGGTGATGGAGGAAGAGAAAGGACAGAAAGGAGAGAGGGAGAGAGGGAGCACAGGAGGGAGATAAAAGGGACTACAAGGGATAGAGAAAGAGAGAGAGAAAGAGAGGGGGGAAGAGATGGGGAAGAGATGGGGAAGAGGGGGAAAGAGGGGGAAAGAGGGGGAAAGAGGGGGAAAGAGGGGGAAAGAGGGGGAAAGAGGGGGAAAGTGGGGGAAAGAGGGGGAAAGAGGGAGAGAGAGGAAGAGAGAGAGGAAAATAATGTAAGAGAGAGATGGAGAGGGGGAGACAGGAGTTGAGGGAATGAAGGGGAAAGAAAGTGAGAGAGAAAGAAAAAGTGAGAGTGATTTACAAGGTGTGAGTCTCAGGCAGACATTTAAAACCTTTCATGGGAAGAGCTAGGAAACTGAAAGTTTGAAGCGTGTTCACAAGAAACCTAGCTTACCTCAGCTGTCAAAACCTGCTAACTCGCGTGCGTAATTTTCTGTCGATGAAAGAACAGCAAGTTCCCCCCCCCCCTTCCCTGACAATGTAACAAGCACAAGTTCTCCCCTGTCCATTCTGTACCACATATCAGTTCACCCATGTTATTCTGTCTGTCAATAAGGGGTAAGGAGGGGGGGGGGGGGGGAGGACTTGGCAAGGGTGATGTGGACATGTGTTTAAGGGGGGTCGGGCTATAATTTTCCATGCACAATTGAGGCATGTTTGCACAAGAAACACACACAAACCCCATAGAGAAGTAGTTTTTTTTGTTTGGCATAGAAAGAATTAATATTAAAGTTGGTCATATTCTCCTTCATAACATTATCAACTTCATTTTCAAAATGAAATAATGGCCAGAGTGGAAGTTGAGTTCGGAGTGAGTAGAAACATGAGAAGGAAATGATTAATTGAAGAGAATCAAGCGATTGTGGTCATGATCATAAGATGGAGGCATCACTAGCTAGCAAGACTTTGGGATGAGGAGTCACAAGTTATTCAAAGGCAAACATGTTCTCACCGCTGCTTGCTTTATGTAAAATATGCCAACAAAAAAGGATGTGCTTCATGTTCACGGTTGAGTATTGATCAGAGAGAGAGAGAGAAAGAGAGAGAGAGAGAGAGAGAGAGAGAGAGAGAGAGCAAACTGGAGGAAGAAGAAAAGCGTGGGGCTGAAAGAGAGACCAGCTGTCACAGTGTATGATGTGTGAGTTTGTCTCAGGGCGGTATGAGGGGAACACAGCCTTATAATTGATTTCTGGATACAGAAAAGCTCATCTTAAAGAAGGATCTATGTCCTAAGGCGTATCCATTAAAGAGATCACACTCACTACACAACCCCCACCCCCTGCCCTGCCCACTGAAATGCACATGGAACTATTCAGGGAAAAAATTAATTCAATATTTTTTTTGGGGTACTTTTAAGCACATTGGCCATTTCGCTACAATTTTACATTGCATCTGTGGGAAATTGGGGGGGGGGGGGGGGGGGTTCTTTTAACATTTTCCAGGGCACTTTTTAGCATTTTGGGGGCAAAATCGCCCTGAGCCTTGCTCTTGCCATAATGCTATAGTCGTGTCTGAAAGATGGTCTGTTCCTTCTGCAAGCTTATAATATAAAGTTGTGCAAGGAACAGGGTACATAATAGAAGAAAATATTTCAAATAGAACTCAAAACTAACTTTTAGTGGAATTTCATTGACCATTTCATTTCATTTCATGCAAATCCTGTCTTATTCTGAATGATGGACAGCCGCATTATGGCACTGATTTTCCAGAGTTTGCTCCTGAATGTATAGACATCAACCAGAGTTGGTGCTGTTGCAAAATCTGAATCAAGTTGGGTGCATTGCGTCAAATACTGGATACTCTCATGTATCATAGGTATAGAGTTAACATTTTACAGTGGGGTTCAGTCTATCAGGAAAGTCAGAATGGGGCTGGTTGGGAGGGGGGGGGGGGGGGGTGGTGTGGGGTGATCGCTTTGTGACCCTCAAGCCACTTTCATGCCATGAACCCGAATAGGGTGGGGGATAAAGGGAGCGGGGGGGGGGGGGGGGGGGCACTGGGCTGTGCCCAAGGGAATACAGTGAATTGGAGCAGGTAAAAATGGATCACACTTTGCCAGTGGAAGATTGATGAAAGTTGAGGTATGTACAGAGAGCGCAGGTGGGGGACAACTATCCAGGCTCTGTTCTGACGGGTAGTTATTTTGAGCTGATAACGATACCAGCAAATGTCATGTCTGAACTGTCTTTCAGTGTATAGAGCTGAGTTATTTGGTTATGGAGAGAGTAAATAGATCCACTATCGCCGCCTATCAATAGAGTCACAGAGCAACATTTCTTGAAATCCTAAACTATTTCAACAAAACAATGTAATCTTGCAGTACAGTTTGCTATTTATCTTTGTATCTCCATTGAGAGCTCAACAAATTAACATTCAACATTTTCATTAAAAATTCTTATAAACTGTTCCTTTTTTGCTATTTATTTTGATGCATATTGTTTAATTTTTCCTTAATCTTCAAAAAAAAACAGCTCGGACTTTAAACTGACTTTAAACCAGTGTTCCATATCAGGATTGACGCCATGAGGTAAATTCATTCACCATGCTGCTATGCAAATCTTTCTCTCCTCTCTTGCAGGTCATCAAACCATGTCCTGCATATTCTCATTTCTATTCCTATATGAAAGCTCACAGCATTTCTTATATCAATGACGCAAGTAGCTACAAAGCATCGACCTTGCTGAACCACTTTTGTTTTTTTTTTTCTTTATATTTTCTTCTTTTTTCCCAATGGTAATCTCATCTAAGGGAGGCCTGGTTTTGGCGTGACGCCTTATCCTTCCTTCCTTCCTTCCTTCCTCTCTACCTCCCTCCAATCTCACTATCTCTCTATCGGCCTGACTCTCTTTCTCTCTCCCTTCCAGGCAAGTACTTCCTGTGAGACTGGGCACTCCCACCAGCTTAGTCTCAGCCTTCCAGACCTCATCCTTATCAGCTTGCAGTCATGAATAAAAATTACCATATCAAGGCAGAACTTAATCGCTATAGTTCTTTTGTGAATGATGAACGTGTTCTTCTCTCTCTTCCTCTGTTTAATCTTTTCTCATCCCTTTCTTACCCATCTCTTTATCTCTCTCTCTCTCTGTCACACCTCTTTAATACAAGTACATGTACATATAATTCATTCTTGGGCTGCATTTTGTGCTGCCACTACCCTGTCTCCCTCTCTTGCTCGGTCATTAAACCAGCCAGACCACATTCGCTGAACTGGAGATTACATGGAGATTCTTATTTTCGGCTGATGATGCCGATGTCAATTTGGGGGATTAGCCATGCTTGCAGGCCAGCATATTGCCTTCATGCCTTCTTGCACACTTGCCTTCATATCCAATCTCCCCCTCACACCCTCCGCCTAGGCTTCATTAGCTGGTGCAAGAGAGGTGGAGAGAGAGAGAGAGAGAGAGAGAGAGAGAGAGAGAGAGAGAGAGAGAGAGAGAGACAGAGACAGAGGGACAGAGACAGAGAGAGAGAGACCAAACAAAGGGAGCAAGAGATACAGAGAGAGCGAGAAGACAAGAAGAGAAGGAAATGTGGATACTGAAGAGAAACAGACTAAGAGACAGGGACATGCAGAGTACAAGAGAAGAGAGAGAGAGAGAGAGAGAGAGAGAGAGAGAGAGAGAGAGAGAGAGAGAGAGAGAGGGGGGGGAGAGAAAGAAAGAGAGGAAGAGAGAAAGAAAGAGAGGGATGGGAAGAAGGAGCAAGAGCAAGAGGGGCGAGGGCGTAGTCTTTGGTGACAAGACGTGCATGTAGTTATTAACAAAGTTGTGTCCATGCACTCCACAGCCTGGGCGAGTATATTATATGATAAAGAAAGGAGAGAATGACAAGATGAGAAAGAAGAAGCACTCAACATTATGAGCAACATGCTGGTAGAAAATACTATGACTTGCTCTCAGCCGCATAACACCACATAATAGACATAATAAACATGTCAAGTAAGTATAGAAAACCTGAAAATCAGTTTGGCAAGTTCTCTGACAAACGTTTGAAAATAAATGCTTTCTCAATTAAATATGTCCCTCCTTTCTGTTAGTCTCTCTATGTGTGTCCTTCTTACATTCCACACCCACCCACCCACAAAGGCAGGCATGCACAACCATATAACCACACCAAACCAAACAAACGCCCAGGAAATAGAAATGCGTGCATGGCTGAATATGATTAAATACCGTGGGCTTATCCTATGTAACTTATCAAAAATCTCTGCAAAAAAGGTTTCCAGACTTCTATACATTTCCAATAAGGTCTCTTGTGGAACCACCCATGTAGAAAGTCACACAATTTGTTCATAACCATACATCACATTTTTTACTGTCCCTTTCAGACCGAACATGTTGATGGCACTGAAAGCCCAGCAAAGTATAAATTATCTTTACCTCAGCAGGAACGTAGAAATCTAGAATTCATCAGTGTTATACTGGAGATACTGTTCAGACCAATGTCTCCCAGGTGACCACCACTGCATTGAGTTGGAGTGGAAAAGGATAACTTATCTCAAAATGTTGACCGCTGATTCATTGGTACATAGAGTCCTACATGCCTTACAATCTTTTGAACATCCTGATGATTTCCCAATTCAAATTGGTAAGTCCCGCGCTGAGAGCCCCTGTCCTGGCATCATGCATTTGTGCAAGTTTTCAAAACAAGTGGATTGAACAACATCATTTGTCAGTGGCTCTATTGTGCTTTCATTGCACACTTTCCAACAATAAAACCAAACTGACAAACAGCTTGCCTGTATGTGATACAAGTACACAGCCAGAATTAGAACGAAATCTGAATATTTCTGTCATGTCTGTACATCACTATCCTGTGATTCCTATCAGCAACACATCAGGCGCAATGGCATCTTGGTAGGTATGAGAGAAATAGACAAGGAATGGCATAGATAAAGAAATCCTGCCTGTTTAGTTGCGGGCATCAAAACAGAAGCTGAAATCTAAGCAACTTACGTCAAATTGCTGCAGGGGAACTCTGCCTCCACACCATGCACAGGACTTGCTGAAATGCATGCTGCCTGCCACACCATGTACACTGCAAGGCTACATGTAGCCAGCAGCACCACACATCATGTCAACACTCATTTGGAATGATACTCGGCTCAAATGGCCAAGAACCTGTTCGACAGACAGTCGCTGTTGCAGCAATCTCATCGCGAGATCGCTGGGAGCGTACAAATCTCTTTGGCACGGAGTGGGAATGAACATGATAGCGCGGCATGGCTTGCCGAGATGCCCGGTAGCGCAGATGGTCGGTCAGTCGGTTGGTTTGTCACGCTTGTCGCACGAGAGGACGGTGATGGCGATGGTGGCTGTGGTGGTGTGGTGACCAGGCAAGGCGGGCAGAGTGGTGGAGTATGATAGGAGTAGTAGTGGTAATGCGGAGGCATGGAAGACAGCATGGAGGGAAAAGAACAGAGCTCGCTGCTGTGTTCTACCACAATGTCCATCCATACACACACACACACACACACACACACACACACACACACATATGCGCGCTTTCCATGCTGTAACTGCATTCCAATCCTACTCCCTCTCTCTCCCTCCCTCTCTCTCCCTCCCTCTCTCTCTCTCTCTCTCTCTCTCTTTCTTCTCTTCTCTTGGTGTTTTCCATTCCTCTGTGCATCCACCATGCTACTGCACTGTTCATGCATGAGCTCCCCTTGTCAGTGTGTGCACACACACCCACACACATCACACATACACACATACGCTGATTTGATACACACAATACCCACTACGGTTTGATTTCAGCTTTCACAGAGTTTTAATGCATAAATATGTACATAGAGCTGCACTAGCTGGAGTGGGAGTGTTCAAAAGCCTTTGAAGGAAATATTATTCTTATTTCTCCAGACCCTACAGTCATTTCAGAATTGACCTAAGAATAACCTCTCACCCCTGATCCCATGAGTGATTTGATTTCTTTCACATTCATTGCTCAAAGGTACAAAAGATATTTCTTTTGTGTTAAAGACTAATATTTTTCTTTAGTTTCAGCAATAATAGATCTGTATTTCATAGACATGAGAATAATTATGAACCAAGAGAAAATGTCACTCACAGGTTATAAATAGAAGGCTTTCACATGTAGTATGTACATGTATTATCCATCTGGCCAAAGGGAATGCAGCACATGTACAAGTGTGTTGTAAAATTAAACTACATGCACGGTCTAGCCTAAGTTCAGACTTGAAAATATTATTTTTCTGGCAAGATTTTATTCAACCAGACCTGTTTGAAATCAATGCAAAAAAAAAAATGTGTGTGCATATGCATCTTGGTCATTTATTTTCTTAATGATGTTTTCATTGGGGGATTATCAATAGCAGGAAAGAAGCCATCATTTGTCGTTCCTAGGCTTCACAATTTTTCTAAAAACTTTGTTCTCTTTCTCTATACTCCAAAGTCTTAATCAACGTGAAATATTTAAAGAGGATTGAAATATTTTGTGACACAAGGGCTAGTTTGACTTTTAGGCTGTTTCTGACATTTCTGATGTAAATTAATGAATAGAGTCTACAACTATCAAGACTATCCACTGTATCTTTTCTTTTCTTAGACCGGGGAAGAGATTGAGGATGATAAGTCTACTGTGCTACCAGACCTGTTTATTGAAAATTATAGATTTTGAATTGAAAGTGCCTAGCGCAAGGGCCAGAAATAAGTCCAGGATTGTAGACTACAAAGCAATTAAATCTGCTTCTGAGACTGCAACTATCAACATCAGACGACTGCAGCTCTAATACTATAAGATTCCTTGCTCATTTGACTGCTTGACTGCATACTCACTCAACAGATCAGTGCATGATGGCTGATATTTGCCATATTTCATCTATTTTCACATTATGTCTCTGCTTCATGACCAACCATCACTGAGCTGTCTGCATAGAGTGACAGCAAATTTGAAAACAACTAATCAAAATAGACTGAGTAGGATAAGAATATAAATTTTGTTAAGTTGATGTTATCACATCATATTTCTTATTCCTTTTACACACACAGGTTTCATGGATGCAGAATGGATCCAGAACAAGAACAAGAATGCTTCCACTTCCAGCTACATGCCATCATACTGCAGTGTATAATGCTCCTTTCTCAAGTGAAATTACATTGTAAGTCCCTATATCTCCTTATCATTCATTAATGGCAAGATGTTTCCTACTATCATTCACATCCAAACCATAAAGACTCAGAGAGAGAGAGAGAGAGAGAGAGAGAGAGAGAGAGAGAGAGAGAGCCAGAGAGAGCCAGGCAGACTGAGAGAGAGAGAGAGAGAGAGAGAGGTGATCGTTAAATTGCAATTCCAGGATAAGCATATTTCAAGAAGTTTTCACAGAGGTCAAACTGCCATGAATTCTTCAGCTGCTACTACCAGACACCAGAGTCTAATACCTATACTGTATACCACAGACTCGATGTACACGCGCCGCTTCTGAGCATCTACGCACCACATTACATATCATAGAAATTAAGGGGTACTTCCACATTCTCTGGCACTTTTTAACCTCCCTCTTACACTGTAGAATTTGTAATCTGCACTTTATCAATATTTTCCTGATCATATTCCTTTTTCCATGTTCCATTTTCCATGTACCTAATTATGACATGTTCTGTCCTCATAAAATATAAAATGTAATCATAAATGACTGTCAAATCTCTCATGGGCAAAGGGGGTATATTTAGCAGAACGGCTACACTGTAATTCATTTTGAGCATATTGTCATGAAACAACTCTCTAAAGAACACATGGTTTTCATATAGGCCATTTTTTGCCATTTTTTGGTCATTTTGGGGACTAAATAACAACATCCCCAGTTACTCTGAGCTCAGGCCATGTATTTGTGCTGCAGCTAGCTGTGGATTTATTAGAACATATTGCAAATATTCATATGATATACACTGTGCATGAAGAGATTAGCTGGAACATTTCTCTACAAACTGTACACACATACAATGTACATTGAAATGTGTAATTATGGTCTTGCCCCGCATGCTGTATAGATCTACACGCAGCTCTATGTAGGATATGCAGGCAGGCATATAAACCACACTGCATCATAGTCTGCAGTTACAGACTCTGTTCTGACACCAGCTCATAACATGTGTCTGGCAGTAAGACTACATGTATAACCTGCACAACGAACTATTGTCCATAGACTGTGTACAACGGATAGATCGTCTGCGCACAGCGATTCGGAGACCGCTGATTGGGCAATCGCGCAGATCACGTCATGACCACGTGGTTGCCTTCGGACTGCGTGTGGAAGTATCGATAGCGATAACGATATCCGGTCACATTGTGTACGCAGGAAATGGTCTTGGTTCGTGATCGGATCGCTCCAGTATCGATCGAAAATTATCGAAACTCTGCAATTTCATGCATATTGACTGACGGTCCTAAAACCCGGAAGCCAATTGACTTTGTACACGTTGCGATAGACTCTACAAATTCCAACAAACACGATGCGGGGGTGACGCTAATTCGTACGATTTTGACGGAAAAGCAAGAAGCAATCGAAATTCGCTTACCTGTGCGGTATCGGTGAGAAAATAGATCCTCTGAGAATACTTTTCAAAATTCATATAAAATATAGGAAAGTGAAATTCTAGGTCGATTTTGGTACGAGGTGATAGAGAATTTCACACTTATTTTGGTGGAATACTGTGTGGGGACATAGAAGGCTTGCACTGCGCATGCTTACTATATTTTCATTCACAAAGTGGCTCTCGGCAGTGGCTGGATGACGTCATGTAATAAGCAAAAATGGACACGACCGCGAGCGACCGCGATCCGCTATCCGTTGTACACGATTGTTCGTCGTGACCTGACTTGCTTACCAGCCATGTTCCACTTGTATGGAGGCATAGTATGCACATTTGTATACATTAGAGCTACAGTAGTCTGCATTTGCAAACCCATTGGATTCAGATTCACTCACTAGGCTGATTTGACTGACAAGGGTCCGTGTCGAAACAAGTAGCCTAGGTACTTCTAGCATAGAAGGTAATTATTCATAGTTATAGGTTATGAAGTGCATGGACACAACCGAGTTTGTTAAAAACTACATGTATGTCTGGTAGAAAAGACTATGCCAAGAACCTACAGTAGGCTAGCATTATACATTCACCAGGGTCTAAATTTCCAGTGCTGTGCCATATGACTTTCCGAGTACACATATTGCATGAGAGGGATATATAAAGTACACAATGGGCAAGGCAGGTAACACACAGAGCACATGCGTGGTGTGAAATATGGAATCATATGACGCTTTACAAATCAGTCAATATATGCATCGGGGAAGGTATCAATTTACAGGGTATATGAGTTCTCTCCTCCTGTCTTTCTCTCTCTCTCTCTCTCTCTTCCACACACCTTTGTCCTATACTCTCCTTTCTCATTCTTTTTATCTCCCCCCCCTTCCTCTTTAATCTCTCTTCATCTCCCTCACTCTCCCTCACCCCCCCCCCCTTTCTCTCTCTCTCTCTCTCCTTTTCTGTCACACCCCTTTCATACATTTGGCATTCTCTCTCTTCTCTCTCTCTCTCTCTCTCTCTCCCTCTCTATTTTCTCTCTACTTTTCCTAAATTCGCCTCTCATTCACAAGCTCTTCATCAGAATCACTTTCACACATCTACATTCACATTGTGCAGGAAAGTCTTTTTTGCATAATTCCATGAATGCAAGGTCCACACCTCAAGTTACACACATTGTACTGTAGATGTGAAAAGAGCTTGGCAGTATGAGAAACAGGATGCTACGTGAAACATGCAAGTACCTTACGCTCATTGATTGGTCAATTCAGAAGGGTAGCATATTGTGTATCATAAAAAGTGTAGTTACCCAGGTACAAAAGCTCTTGCCAAGTAGCGCAGCCAGTGCAAAATTAAGGTTTTGGATGTCTGTATGCTAATAAACCAAATAGTTACTACATTAATGTTTGTATGCAATATATGTACAAAATATATTTTAAAATATGTGAACATTATGTTTCTTCTCCATTAATTACGTAAAGAGCAGCACTCAATCATCACAAGGTTCTTGAGTAGCATCTCTACTTCCTTAGCCTATATGACATGAGAGAGATCAACTCTTCATTTCCCAATGTCACATATGTGGTAACACACAAACCCTCAAGAGCTGTCTCGTGTCTACCATCCTACAGAGGTTTTATTCAATTTGAATAGCCTGAAAAGCCAAAACAGGCTACACAAAAGATGTATTCTCATGAATGAGTGAGAAGTTGAAAGTTATATCAACATTAAAGGCCCAATATGACTGTATAGACATCTTGCTATGCATGTGTAGGCTCATATGTTCAATATTAAGCCTGGTATGAAAACGGCATACCACTGGTCATATTCATGAAACCTTACTAAGCCTAGTTTGTTACTCAAATGCATTAAGTACATGACCCTTTAGTACCTAACTAGGCTAGTAAGGTTTCATGAATATGGCTCCAGCATTGTATAACAAGGCAGGGACAATCTCTATTCTGGAGCAAGTTTGTGTGCAGGAAAGACACTGTAGGTGTTTCCCCCAGACAAACTGTGTTTTCTTTTTGTTCACGACTTTCTGCTGGTAACTTTCAATGTTTGTTCTGGGCATTCAATTCTTCCCCTTTTCACCCAAAGAGGGACAAACAATGAAGAAACTATGTAGGTCATAACAGGAACAAAACTTTATGCTAACATTGAAGGTTTGGTCAGGCTGCGGCTAGCCTTCCCACTGCCTGCGAGATCACACATCTTCAACTCAAAATGCATGTAGTTCATACATATAAGGTTGAAATCATGCTTTACTTCTGAAGAATTATCCCACTAAAATGTAACGCTTTCATGTTATTATAATTTACCATGAAATGTATTTTAAATTTTATGTTTACAAATTTTATTTCAACAGAGAAGTTTTGCCAATTTGATAGCTAAACAAAGATCATTTCACTCTGAAAAGTTCTTGGTCCTGAGAAGTTTCATGTGTTATCACTGCTGCTACAATGTTGCCATGGAATATCAAGAACCAATAGTTGCTATTACTAGCTACTATTTCCTTTCAACATTGGATTATCAAATATTTACTTCTACCCCCGCCCCAATTTTTTTTTTAAACCACTCCTACACCAACATTACAATGAGAATGGCTTTACCATTCACGAAACGTAATGCCAACAAAGGGAAAGAGGAAAATAATAACTATACAAAGGGAATAGTTTCAATGGAGGTTCTACCTCACAGCATCCATTGAGAGGATTTAGTATTCAAACTCTGATAATTATTCCAAGGTTTTTTTTCTCTTTCGATTTTACAAATTGCAGTGAATGACTCTGGTACGTATCTCACATGCCTTGGTGTTTACATGTTAATAGAAACTGCTTGATTGCATTCCTGGTAAAAACTAATTTCCTTTCTGATACCTATCACACAACTAATGTTAATATGTTTACCACTGGTTCACAGCTTATTTGCACACAATGGAAAACAACATTTTCAACATTTACTTTCAAAACGTTAACTATATTTACAAAGTTGCTATCGAGTCAATATTAATTGAGCAGCCATACAATCTGATTTATGGAGTATGGACAGATAGATGAAAGCTCAACAAACGTACATAATTGTAATCATTAGTTAACATTTTGGTGAAGCCTTTCTTGCACGCACTAACAGCTTGTATGTTTATGGCACTTTAAGTCACAGACTAAATAGATGTTCTTTCACCAGGGCATTGATCATACCACATGGATCTACATGTATGTGTCAAAATAGTCTACTAGTCAGACCAAACATCCAACTAGAGTACAATTTCTGATCAATAGTCACACCTTAATTCACTGTGCTATGCATTAGTAAAACACAATTTAAGCACGAATTCAACAAAAGGCAAGTGCTAACTATATAATTCTTTTGACTGATAGGTAAATTATGTGAAATGATTATCAGAGTCTGTTTAAAGAGACTAGAACATGTGACAGAGAGAATGAGGAAGATAAAAGCTGCCATATGTATGGTGCTATGTAGCAGACAGTTGGTAGATTTCCAGTGTATATTTCCTGCTCAGATATGTAAGGCACTCACATATGTGCGTCCGTTTCAGAGGCCCCCTCTGTAATGCAGGTAACATTGTCAGAGGGTATATGGAATTAATGTGGTACAAGATAAATATATATGGGGCTCAGCATCTTGAATGGGTTGCTAATGTATGGCTTGTATGCAAGGAAATATCAACAGAGAGAGATGAACTTCATGTACCAGGAGGAATTTTTTGCCATAAAATATAATAGGAATAATATAATATGGGAGGGAAGAAAAAACAGATGAAGTAAGCAGACTGTAATGAATGAGATATAAATCAAGAGAGAGAAAAGGAGATAGAGAGGGTGTGAGACAGAACACAGGGAAATAGGGATAACTAATGAGAGAGCAGGAAAGACAGAGAGGGAGAATGGGAGAGGAAAAGCAAAAACAAAAGTGTGAGTGAGGGGAGAGGGCGAGATGGAGGGAGAGAGAGAGGGAGAGAGAGAGAGAGAGAGAAGGAGAGAGAGAGAGAGAGAGAGAGAGAGAGAGAGAGGGAGAGAGAGAGAGAGAGAGAAGGAGAGAGAGAGAGAAAGAAAGAGAGAGGAGAGATGACAGGATATATCAGTAGTAGCTGGATTACTGAAGCTCCACGAAGAATTAGCTCACAACCTCAAATGACTCTATAATCATCCCACAGGCAAATCAAATAAAAAGCAAAGATGGAAAATGCAAAGAAAGAAAAGACACATTATCCATCAATGAGCTTCTCATTCCTACATGTAGTTCAAGGCAGATTCGCTGATGGTGACATACAAATAAACACACAAACGGGCAAGCAAAACAAAAGGAGACAAGATCTGCTCTTACCATGAATGTTGATGTTTGAATCCTTGTTGAGTTCATACAATCGGATGGCCTCCTCCAGTTCCTCTTGCGATGATATCGTGCATGGATCACCTAGGCAACGATTCAAAAGAAAGCAAGAATTTGAAGTAGACCAATAGATAGAAACATTCAATCTACAAACAAGGTACTCATACACATAGATTGGCTCTGTTACAGTGTACTTCAAAAGCCTAAGGGTATTGCATAATCGTTCTTATTCTCCATGGATTTCATTACTTTTTTAGCACCAATCCTCTCTTTCGTCTCTGAATGGGTTTTTTTTTTATTTCATTATCTTCAACCTCAAGGAGATCCTTACAGTGTCTCATTGTATGAGACTAAAAGGGCATATACTGTACTGGGAAGGCAAAAAAACCTTCAAAATGTAATTCATGTATTGTCTATTTTAGAAGCTTGCTGAAATTTATTTGTCCTCAAATGATCCACATATGGAGTAATTAATGATTAATTAAATCACATTTGTGATTTAATCACTCATTACTCCAAATGTAGATCATTTGAGGGCAAATAACTTTCAGCAAGCTTCTAAAATAGACAATACATGAATTTAAGACCACTGGCAAGAAGATTGCTAACAATTACATTTTGAAGGCTTTTTTCCTTCCCAGTACAGTATATGCCCTTTAAAGATAGGGTATTCATTTTTCCTCTAATACCAAAAAGAGGGAAAATACACTATATAACTACTTATTAAAAAATATCATAACGGGCATTCATTTCAATATCATAAACAAGTGTTTTTTTCTTTCTTTCTCCATTCTCTTTGATTTTTGTCAAATGAAGACAGGAAGACAGGTACAAAAGCATATGGTAGCTGGAAAACTGGGATCACATTCATGAAAGCTGACTAGATTAGCTTAATTGTTCGTGAACATGCATGTTGTTGAATGAACTTAAGTAGCTATCTAGGCCAGGGTCAAAGGTTCCATGAATATAGCCCAAAGTACTGGCATCCGTCTAACAAAGTTAACCCCTTTCATTTCCACGCTTTGAAAATCCTATTGGCTTACTTTGCACATTCATGGCAATGGTAATAGGGAGCTTTCTAACGCGAGACCGAACGTCAAGCTACTACGAGTGACGTCATATTTTGCCACTGCGCATGCCCGAAAGCCTACACTCGCGTCGCCGTCCAATTCTGACGACGGGAGTCGGGGGAAATTTCCCCGATTCCATGTTGTGGTGAAAACGACAACGTGAGTGCGATTCACTTGTCTTAACAATCGGAATAGGTAGGTCTATTTTGTTGTTTCTACTTCTTGCATCATAAAATAGTTTCTTGAGAGGGCTTGAAATATAAACTATCAATCATTATGCGATCACATTTTTCATGAAGTCATTTCTTAGATCATGTAAATTTGAGTGAAAGTTTTGAATTTCATGTTTTAGCCTAAGTCATGTTTCCCAGCGGAAATCGACAAGGCCGGCCGCCGCGGCTAGCGGGCGACACATCGGGTGAGTAGCCTAGCCCAAATGGTTTTAGCTATCGGTATAAGCGCAGGTATTTGCACAAAAATGCTCGTTTATGAACATTGTTAGGGTTAACTTTTCTGTTTATGGGTATGTTTAAGAAATTACTAGACCTATTGTCCAGCATATCGCAGACAGTCGGCCTATCCAAATGCCATCATATCTCTAGATTGGTGTAAGTTCGGAGCCTGAAGCTCGCCATTTCGGATGATTCAGCGTGCGATGTATTTGACCATAGTGCTGGCGAAGCTTCGCACCGCTCTACGCACGGTCTTTGATCTGAACATTTAGTCACGTGATAACGCGGAAGGCCGCGGCCCCGTCGTGAAAACCGAAAGCACTTCTGCAACAGAACGAACAAGATCTGCACAACCTCGATACGCACCAGTTAACTCGTAGTAGCTGACGTTCGGTCTCCGGAAAGAAAGCTCCGTAATGAGAGGGTCAAATGCATGGAATTATTTTCTGCAGGATTAGAGGGGTTTATGCAGGCTGCCTGCATATATGAACATGTACTTCAAGTTGACTGCACTTTACCATGTCACATTTCCTTCCGCCCAAGTCTAATCCAGTCTATTTAGCAGACCTAGATCGAAGCACCCCAAACAATTAATGCACTTTATTCGAGGGAGCCAAATGTCCACAGCACAAGCATGGTTATCTCTTTCATTGCCACACAATATCAGTTGTTTTTTGCAAAGTCAGAACAATGTTAACCTTGCAAAACTGGCCACATTGACTGTTTTTTCCACATAATCAGCAGAATTGATACTTGCCTGGGCATGAAATGCATCCAGACCAAAGTTCATATTATTTTATTGATGTACACTTATTACCTTCATGTCATCATACCCATATAAGGCACAGAAAATATGACTCTGCATATTTTCAAGGTCCAATTTCCATAAACGCATCATATCTTTGAATCATTTTGTACATGTCCGTGAATGTGTTTCTCTCTCAGTACATGTATGTCTGTCTGTGTGTCTGTCTGTCCATCTCTTATTATCTTTACTATTTCCCTATCCATCTGCTTCTCCCGTCCCCTCCATCTCAGGATTTTTCTCTTTCTTTCCTTTCTCCATCTGCCTGTCCATCTGTGTCTGTGTCTATCTCTATTTCTCATCCTACTCTATAGATCTATCTCCATTAATTTGCCACAAGGGTGCAGTGAACAGACACACAAAATGTAAATCTGAAGCTCGCATATGTCCAATCTACCATACTCAGTAATTCAATCCACAATATTACGTAACATCAAACTAAATTTAGCATTCATGACTAGCCAGTGCATAATTGGATTTGAGAAAAGTAATTACATTAGCTTGTAATTAATCTCTTAATTGACAAGTTAAGCCCTTTCATTAGACACACAGTCTTACATTCTATCATTCACAGCTCTTGCATACATTATTGCAAGCTCACTACCCCACAGTCCCTGTTTCAATCTGTTTGTGTCATGGGTGTATTTTTGGCACCAGAAATTAATGCAGACTTTTCTTCCATGTTCGGGGCAGGGGACTAATTTGCAAAGAAAAAAAAATATATTTTGGTCGCTAATTTGAATGTGAATGTACAATGCAAAAGAAGGTAAAACTGGTGAGAGCTCTTGACTAGCCAAATGAAATCAATACAGGTAGCAATTGCACAAGTACAAGTAGTACTAGAATCAAAAGCAGAAGTGCATACATAACAAATGTACACTGAGGTAGTCTGAGTCAGACACTTCGCACAACGGAAGATTACTTCTGAGAGCATTCGGCGACAACAAGTACAAATCATCGCCAGGGAAAAAAGAAAAACCCTAACGAGATAAGAGGGCAGCAGCTAGGTTATTTCCTCCAAATTGATTAACTGAGAACTAGTCAAAAGGTCAGTAGAGATTAGCCTTGCAGGCCTCATGACAAATGAAAGCGAAGGGGCGTGGGAGATAACATTGTTTCCGCATGCAGGTAAAGGAAATTTGCATAGTACTCACAGCAATAATCAAATTCAGTCGAGAACATATTTATGTAACATGCCAACTTTCTTGCTCAAGAATTCCACAAAATACAAACATGCAACTATAATGGCCATTTTTTTGTAAAGAAAATAATAACCATTAAAAGATTTTTTTTTAAATAAACATGAATGAAATGGAATAAAGATGCCCCCCCCCCCCAAACAAAAATGATGGGAAAAAATTCCCATCATACAAATAAAGAAACTCATCAATGCCATTATTTGAGAGATGTAAAGTAACTTTTTCACATATCTAGCGATTATTAATGACTGACTATGAAGCACTACCCCTTGACCCACAGCTTGATACAAAAGCAGGAGCCCAAACCTAAAATCTACAATTAACAAATAAAAAGGGGCCCTATGTAGAAAAAAAACTTGAAAAAGAACCTCCCAACCCCTTTGCAAAAAGTTAGCACTGCTTTACCCTATAATCTATTTGGGTTCAACTAAAGTAAACTTACATGTTTTAATCATCATACTGGATCAGCATTTTATCTTATCACTGATATACTTATATGGTAATAGGATTTCTTTCTTTTTTCATATGAAAGAAACACCAGCTGGATGTAGAGTAAAAAAAAAAACAGGACAAAATAGATAAAAGATTTAAAGCTTGTTAACACCCTCATGTTTCACTGTTCTGTATCCAAAAAAACACCACTCTATTGTATGTGAGTTTATGGGTACAATAAAGAGTTTGCTCACATCCACAAGTTGAGCACTTGATGTGCATTATAAAAGGTTGGTCTATTGTATGTGAGTGTATGGAATGATTTACACTCGGTTCGCACTCTAAACCCGAAACAAATGACATGTTCCACTCTACTTCATGCAGTGTACAGTGTGCAAAGGCTTAAATGGTTATGTTTTAGGGGTGTAGTTAAGCAAACAGATTGAAAGATTGTTATCACTGTGGAAGAATAAAATGGGCAGGTCCAAAATCCACTTTGAAGAATATGTGCACACTCATGGAGATTCTGTGGCATCATTGTACTATCAACGTCAGGCAATGTGTAAGGCTTACTTACAGGTAAAATTAGCATTTACATGCAAGTTGTATTTGCAGTCAGGTTTCTCATGCTACAAAAGGAAATGGCTCTGATATGTTTTCAATGTACTATTAACCTCCAGATATCAAATCTTGCTCTTTTTGTCTTAATTGTTCTCAATTTTGTGCATGATCAGTTTAGCAAAAGAGAGTAGTAAGAGTAAAAAAAATGGAACAGATTTCACATTTATTATAACCAGATTTTGTATGTTTTGTCCAGTAGGAGTGGAGTGAGTGCACCCTAGTGGCTACCATCATGCTGAATGACCCCTTTGGATTAGACAGGTATCACAAAGACTTACAAGCATTCGATAACTGGGGTAATTATATTGTAAAGCACTTAGAGACGACACTGTTTCATATTAGGCGCTATATAAAATTTTATCATTATTGTCAGCAAAATAACTCAAAACTTGTCAGTAGACAATGACAAACTTATTTAAAAACTTGACTAATGTAGATGCACCGGGTAGCCTGCAAGCCTTGCTGCCACAGGGAAACAGGGTGGGTGTGTTCTCACCTTCTTCATCCAGCCACTTGACAGTGAAGTTCTGGTGGTCTGGGAAGCTGCAGGTTGTCCTCATGTCCTGCAGGAAGTCCTCCAGGGTGATGTGGGGGTCCACCCGGATGCACAGGATGCTCCTGGAGAAAAGCAAAACAACAAAGACATTGTTGCTGTGTTGAGCCATAGCCATAGAAACTTAGAAAGCATTTGAAGACACAGTTGTACCTATATCTGAACAAAATGGCTTGAGCATTTCATTTGCACTTTACACATTATTAGGTATGATACGAAATGCACATTTAAGGAAATTCTTTTCAAACATATTTAGCAACAAAGACATAATTTGTAAGGGCTACTTTTTAAGCTTGACTGGGCTCCCCTTAATGGTGGCTCAAAGAAGTGACCACCTGACACAGCATTAGGCCACCTGAAATTCTTGAATCAGCAACAACAAAAAACAGAGCAATATGCCTTAACACATCCAGGTGTAGTAGGGTAGGGTACAAATACATGAAGATACAATCTGGGCCACCTGAAAATCCATTCGGCCACCTGGATCTCATGCTCAAGTGGCCCCCTGCTGGCCACCTTTAAAAAAAGTTCAGAACAAGCCCTGCTCGATGTCACAAAACCTGCAGCCTGATGGTAATACTCGGCATTAATACATGTACAGGGCTTCCAGGTAGGAAGCACAGTACATGTACATGTACATGTACAGCACTACAAGTTAGAAGGAAGGATTCATGCCAGTTTCCTAGTTCCTGCCAATTACATTTTCAGAGCTGTATGATATCACAAAGGGTTATATTGGATAGTTATGGGTGCTGTGGTGAGCCATGGAAAGAATTTGAAGACACAGATGTACCTTTATTCATATATTTGAACAAAATGGCATGAGCGTTTCATTTTCACTTTACACATTATTGGATATGATACGAAAGGCACATTTAAGGGTATTCTTTTCAAACTACTGCTGTACACAATATCTTTTTCCCATGTAGCATCCACACTCAGAAGGATTCATGCAAGAAAAGTATCAATGTGATGACAATAATTAAAAACTGTGTAAGCTAATAAGGCAAAAAGTAACTAAATTCCCAGATACCCTCTCACTAACTTATGATATCAAGAAAAATACCAGCAGAAATCAATATACTGGTATCTCTCGTGGGCATGTTATTGTGCATTTAAAGGTATGTAGTGAAGTTCTTTTGCAGGTAAAAACAAACCTAGTAATTACCCCCCCCCCCCCCAACAAAAAAAAAATGGAAGAAAATAAGCACTCCCTTCACAAGAAATGAGCTTGAAACTGATTTCAAGCTCAATTATAATACTAATTTTGAGATCTTGAGTCACATTTTGGACTGGTCGTTCAAAACTTTAGAAGCAGTTACCGTAGCCTAGAGATGTGAGATCACAGAAGCGTTCATCAAACCTCTCTGCACTAAAGTGAAGTGTACAAATGAAATACCTGGTAACAGAAACCTTACAATAAATTGCTTGGTATTGTAATTCCTGATATTACTTGGATTGAATTTCAGCAATCACTTTAAACTTGTACATAGATTACCGGTACCACATGGTGCATGAACTTACATGTTCAATCACAAAGAATGAGTAAAATAGTGAAACAAGAATGTGGGTATGGCTCTAATCACTTGATGTTTGAGTGAATTACAAGCATGTTTACACAAACATTCAACTGAATTTCAAGGATGTGACTTGAAAAAAAAACTGAAACAAGGAAACCTGACCTGGATTTAAGACATGCAATGTCAGGTCCAGTAATCAATACTTCTCCTGTAAATAAGCATCTTGGAATTTGATTTCTGTAATGTACATTTCCATAAAAAAACATATGATTTTCTTTAGAGTAACTATTGGCAGAAGAATTTTATCCTGTGGGTTGAGTGAGTGATTAATGAGAAATGTTAAGCATGTGGATATCAGATATATTCAGACTGTGCAAGCACATAGACTTGAGGTCCTGTAAGCAAATTCTTAAGGAGAAATATGTATTTCTCACACAAATGAGAAGGAGATCTCTGATTCTAGACCCCAAAATTACGCCATCCCAGTAAAAAAAAAACATGGTTTCACAAAGATAGGTTTAGTAGTACCTCACTCACACTTATCGTTCGTCAAAACCAAAAATGTAAAAAAAAAAAAAAGGATATTAAATGTATTTGTATCTGAGCCTGCAACAAAAGAATATACTGATCCTTCCCAAGTTCCCAGAAACATATACTGTTGGAACTACCGGTATACTATGATAATGCTGTATCAGGAGCCATATTCATAAAATTTTACTAGTATGATACTAAATATGTATTTAGCTGAATACACTTTAAGAACTTACTAGGCTTAGCAAGTTTTTATGAATATGGCCCCAGATCTGCAGGATTGCACAAGAAGGCAACATTCACATCGATATGAATAGCTTTCTTTTATCTAATATAATTGATTTCTGACTAAGAAAGTGCCCTGGAGCAGAAAAAAGCATGCTGCACCACACCTTCCATGTGCATGTGGATGGTTCTTTTACGCAGATTTTTCAGGCCCTGAAATGAGGACAGAATAGACGTACCTTGAGCCACCGTGCTGGAACACGTACACGCCTCCTAGCTGCTGCCATACTGTCTAGCTGCGAGGAGCAAATCACCACAACGCCACGCCACCACACGACACGCCACGCAATAAAACGCCTTCTACCAATGCATGCACCAGCAAGCCAGAGTTTGTGCAAGGGATACTGAGTTTGTGCAGAGGATTATACCCAGTATCTTTTTATCTACCCACAGCCACCCCAGTGCACTTGGGAATGGGCTATTAAATAATAGGCCCGTTCACACACACCGGGAATCGAAATTACAATCGCGATCCAAATTTCGATTTTTTTTTCGACCGTTCATACACAGGGAAAAATCGCACTTCCCAGCAAGGAAAGAACGATCAGTGGCCAAATTGCTGACCCCGCTGTCAAAATAGAGTTTCGCGCGCGCGCGATTCAAAGAGACTCGATCTTGTAAACAAGCTTACTACACGTACACGGATGTCACATTCACAGTCACCGATCGAGCTATGATATGACTATGAATATTTCTGGAGTGGTATACTAATTAATAGCTCACGTAATGACGTGACTGAGTAGTACATGCAAAGGCATGTACAAGGTGTAAGCTGGATAGCACCGCAGATTGCGATCTCGACGCGTCGTTGCACGGACATGACTGAGTCGGACGCTCGGAGAAAATGAAAACTTTGTCTTTAAAATATTTGTTTTGAACTAGATTTACCTTCCCACTAACACAGACTTCGTTTCAAAACGATCACGATCCCCATTGAGTGAATACTTCGAGAATTGGAAGGCCACAAATGAACATTTACGTCGCGTTACCTCAGATGAACAGCTAACACTACAGCTAGGCATTCAAGAACGCTAACACTAACAGCTAGGCATGCAAGAACAGCAAGATAGTAAACCGTACACGTGTATTTGTTTACTACTCGTATACGAGATACTGCGTACGGTACGCGTACAAAAAGCAGCTGAGCAAACCGGATGTTGACGTTCACGCGCTATGAACGATGGGATTAAAAATACCGATTTCCGAATCTCGATCGCGCTCACACACACGACGCGTGGCAAAATAATCGCGATTATTCTGAAAAATCGCACTAATAGTGCGAGTTGGATCGCGATTAGGATCGCGGTAATTAGTGCGATTTTTCTGTCCACACTGGAAAAAATTTCGAAATTTTGATCGCGATTAGAAAATCGATTTTTGAATCGCACTTTTTCCCTTGTGTGTGAACGGGCCTAATGACTGAAGCAGGGGTAATAAAAGATGATGTAAAGAGATAGCGCTGAACTTTGGAGGGTATTATCTGGAGGTGGAGGGATAAGAAGGTGCGGGTTATCGGCTGATGTTGCTTCGGTTGGGCTCGGTTTGCCTGGTTAGTTCACACGTGGGCCGATTCCGGCAGGAAGACAGTTCAGGTGGAAGAGGGTTGGGTGAGAGCTGCCGCCGTCGAGGTGGGAGGGGGAACGGAAGGGGGGCAACAGCGACGAATCGGTGACAACGCAGCCCCTGGATGAATGAACGACTTACTGGCTTGATGTGCACGTAACTGCAGAAGTGGGTGGCTCGTACACCGAACGTAGCAGCGAGATACACAGTATCATATGGCTCAGTGAGTTGCAAGGCCCCGCATGCTGGATGGTGTAGGTGGGAGGGTCCGTTCAAAACTTACAGCCTGTTTGCAGAAGGAGAGGCGTTCCGCTCAAAGAAAAACTGACCCTGGTTGAGTTCTGTGTTTGCGAGGCAGTCCTTTACTTCATCAGCAAACATGCTCTGTGGTGTGTGTGTGTACTGCGGTTCTGTCTGTGTGTCTGTGTGTGTGAGGCTGTGAGAGATGCATGGAGCCCCAACACAATAACTCCTGGCCACAGCTATAGCACGACTATTATCGAGGAGTGAAATAATTATGCTGCAAAAGGTAGTGTGGGAGGTGCGCCAACGCCCTGATTCAATCCCTACCACAGGCACAACTGTTCTCCTTGCTGACCTATCTCTCCTCTCCTGCCCTACACCACCAGACTGACTCTACCCTCAGATACAGACCTCTATATATACACCCCAACCCCTTGTCATCATCATCCATGCAGCTTGTACCCCTGTTAATCCCTTACATCCTCACACAAAGCTGACAAAACTCCAATGGGACAACCAGGGGCTAATCAATACCCCCTCAATCGATGGCACGCACCCCGATCAATCACCTAATCCATTAAGAAATAGGGGCCCTGCTGCCCCTATGATCATTAGCCACCGATCAATAACTGTTTAGAGTCAAAGCAAAAGGTGTACCTGTACATGTATATTATAATATGCTGTGCATACACAGATTGCATGGCCATATGTTCACATATTTCTAGCAGCTAATTAACTTGACTTGCTGTTTAACTCTCAACAGCTTTCATCTGCCTTACTAATTTCCTGCCAGACTTTTTTTTGGAACACAGTAACAAAGGTCAACATTACACAGTTGTTATAAAACTTTTCAAACTCTCTCTCTCTCTTTCCATCTCTCTCCCTCTCTCTCTTTCCATCTCTCTCCCTCTCTCTCTCTCTCTCTCTCTCTCTCTTTCTCTCTTCTCTTGGTTTATGTGTCTGTGTGTATGTGTGTGCGCAAGTATGATTCGTATACTTTAATGAGAAATCAACTATCTTATAAAATATTGGAAATACCACACATTTACATGTAATTCATTTATTATCAAAGTTTAACCCTTATCCAATCCTGAGCACATTTCAACTCTCAACCCAGTTTAACTGTACGTATGTGTTTATTCTTGTTTGCCACAATCTAAGTCCACCTTATCCAGATAAATGTATTATC
Source organism: Arbacia lixula (assembly GCA_963669155.1). Classification (NCBI taxonomy): domain Eukaryota; kingdom Metazoa; phylum Echinodermata; class Echinoidea; order Arbacioida; family Arbaciidae; genus Arbacia; species Arbacia lixula. Next base: position 18,892,920 of record OZ022591.1, read on the forward strand.
ACCACTTTTTCAGTGCATACGAAAGAGGCTCACTGGAAACTTGCTTTACTGATGTGCATCGGTGAGACTGCAGTTTTACGGTATATGAACGGAGCTACCGTGTATTGTTTTCACAGCACACTATGGTGTATTATATTCCCCCATAGGGCATATTCATGTACATGTACATATAATCTATGTTTTGAATTACACTGATAACAATGGAATACAATACATGTACCATATTACATTGCATCCGCTTATAAAACATGTATGAATTGTGAGATTATATTTCAAGGCCATGATATATTGCATTGATGCATTTGTACAAATGCATAGCAAGTACTTGTACTGATTCAATGACTGTTTGAACTTGCATGAAAAGGAATTGTGCTTATTGAGGATCATACCTTGATAATCCTTTTAATTGCTTGATAGTCATGAACTAGACTTGACCATCCAAACAAAAGTACCCTATTTGCAGTAGTCAAATAGGGAAAGCTCATACTTTCAAGCAACATCCAATGAAACAACGCATTACTTCATAGCTATTTGTGTGGATGTGAGTACATTAACCGCCTATTTGAAAGTAAAGAATGCCATACAACAGCATTAGACTTCAATCCAAAAAAAAAATTGTAAGCCAGATTTGGGGCTTACCAGTTCTATCCACTACCCTGTCAACAGATTTCCATACAAGTATCTATATAATATTCTTTATTTTCCCCCTGCCATACATACATTTTGAAGCTTACGATTCTTATACCACACTGAAGTGCAAACAAATGTACTTTAACATGTGTACACGTGGTGCGGTTGAGATCTTATGCTGTTGAACTGTTGACCTCCTTCACGATCACATGACGGACAATGGAGGAAGGAGGGGATGAGTCCAAAGGATGCTGGGATAGATAGGCCAGAGATTAACTAGTGCCTTTCATTTAAAGGCCTGGATCCACAAGAGAGATCGGGACACTGTTCACATAAGTTGATTATTACCCTATGTGATCTTATTCTCTTTGGAGTTTATGGGCATTAAAGGGAATATACTGTACTAGGAAGACAAAAAAAAAACCTTCATAAGATGATTATGAGCAATCTTCTTGTCAATGGTCTTAAGTTCATGTATTGTCTATGTTAGAAACTTGCTGAAAGTTATTCGCCCTCAATGATCCACATTTGGAGTAATGAGTGATTTAATCACAAATTCTCAAAGTGTTTGGGCCAAACATTTAGAGGATTTGTGATTTAATCATTACTTACTCCAAATGTGGATCATTTGAGGGCAAATAACTTTCAGCAAGTTTCTAAAGTAGATAATACATGAACTTAAGACCATTGGCAAAAAGATTGCTCATGATTACCTTTTCAAGGCTTTTTGTCTTCCCAGTACTATATATTCCCTTTAATGGTGATGAAATACACACATGTATGTATGCCAAGTGAAGATTTGATATAAGAATGCTGCTTATAAGCCTGTATATTTGAATGCTTCATAAAATTAAGTTTGGATCCACAAGATAGTGTGTTCACAGAAGAGAGCCTTTAAAATTGTGTTCGTATAACAGTTCATAGGGCCTGTATGGACCCAATATTACACACCTAAATGTGCGATATGCATGTCCTATGCATTATGCTCTTCTTGTGGACCCTAGATACACGTTTGGGTGCAATTTACAAGAACCTTACCTTTCCTTTGAAATGCCAAGCAAAGCTATCCTTCGTGTGGATGACAAGGCAATAAAACTTCACTTTCAGTCCCCATTGCCTATAGATGTCATCAGTTAGTAAAATGTAAATGGCAGAGGTACTGATGCAATAAATCTTCCTTGGACAGGCTGAGGGCGGTGGCTAATGCAACGGTAATGTCACACATAAACCTGCAGACGAACATAACGTTGAATGTTGTGCTTGCAATAGACCATTTTCGGGTATGCAAATTTAATTCACATGGAACAGTCCAAATAAAAAATGGGGGAGTGGTGAAACTGGTCTCTGAATAACTATTCTTAAGATTGCAATTGATGATTGTTGATTATATATTACTAAAAATTGTTCCAGCAATATTATGGGGATTATTGAAGAAGGTGACAACACTTGAAAAATTCTCTGATAAAAAAAAAGAAGAAATGGAGCCTGCTGTCTGATCAACTCTACATGGATAAATAGCAGGGCTCAACAAACCCGCTTGCCCGATTGCCCGGGGCAAGTGAAAATGACGCCCGGCCAAGCATTTCTCAAAGACACTTTCCCGTCCGGGCAAGTGGTTATTTTTCACCAAAAAATATGAAAATAACATTGTTCTTACGCATATGCGAGAAAATTAATGTGAATGTGTCTCGTATCATGTCAAACCAGGCAAACACAGCCGAAATTGGAGTGAGAGATTTTGTCATGAAAATTCATCTGAAACTCTGTTCCATGGACGCTGCCATCTTGAACTGAAAAATAAATTCTGCGCATGCGCGATATCCGCATTACTGATACTTTAACAAGATAAGAGCGATCGCTTGCGATCGCGAATGTGCGCATGCGCGATGTGAAATTTTTCTGAACAGCTGTACAATTCGTGTGTCTGGCGCCCATGAACCGTATTTACGTGGATTACTACATATGGTACTGTGATGTGAAAACGTATGTAAGTGATTGTTGTATGAGTTCAGCACATATACCTGCCGTGGAGCAGCAATGTTTTAATTGATTTGCCCATGATTTTGATCGCTACCAGTACACTTGAAACGGCAAAATTAGCACATCTACCAAGGAGTCTACCCAGAAATATCGGGCTGATTACTCTAAGGTTTCCTGTATTGACAAGCTCCAAACTGGGAGTTCATGGGCCTAGTTCATAACTAACATGACTAAGTGTATCCACAACATGCAACAGCTTAAGGCTAGGGTAGTCACGGGCAGCTAGCCGCCTAGCCGTCCCGGGGCTATAGGGTCTAAACGGACACTAATACAGGCCTAGAAATCACTTTTTGGACGAATTCAACGGCAAAGAATTTGTCGAGGGTTAGACATTTTACTTTTGAAATGTGACTGTTTATAATCCTGTCAGCATGTTTACGAGTTACATGTATTATGACAAGCTTTGCCACCTACAAATTACACTGGTGTAGTTAGTGTTATCATGAATGCCTCTAGTCTAGTCTTGTGGAAGTGTTCTGATACCTGCCTACATGTAGTGAGCAGAGTCTGCTCCCAACATGCCCAATTATTAAGGGAGGTCAGGTGACTGTACTTCATATTGAGTGAAAGCAAGAGAAGAGTACTATAGTTCGGGGAGTCAGTGCTAAACATGATGGACTCATATAATTAAAGACAAACACTAGTAACTTGTCAAACTCTGTGTAAATATTCAGTTGTCCTGTAAAGTATGTTATACATGTAATTCGGGAGGATAAAGTATGCCGCTTCTGCAGAAAAATTAGTGAAAAACAAAGGTTATAATAAACAAAAACAGGGCAAGCAATTTTTCCTCCAGGGCAAGCACATATTTTTATCACTTGCCCGACAGGGCAAGTGATAAAATTTTTTTTTGTAGAGCCCTGCATAGGACTTTCATTCTCAGTGCAAACATCACATGGGAGCACAGGGTGACGTAGCCCCCAATTTCAAAACAGAGCCCCCCCCAAAAAAAAAAACAAAAAAAAAACCCCCCCAAAAGTGCCCCTGTGATATTTGTTTCCTCATAGGGTATCACTAGATGCAAAATGCAGGGTGTTCATTCCATTACAGCAAGCTTACAGATTATAACCCACAGATTAATCTATTATTTTTCCTCTGCTCAGCTTTATTTGATGCTTACCAAGGCAAGCCGTGGTGATCTGGGGGAGAGGACTAACTGACCAACCAACAGAACTGAGCATTGCGTCAGTCCATCCAGCCTTCCGGCCGTCCGTCCGTCCGTCCGTCGTGGGCCCGACAGCTGTGCTCCCATCAACGCTCCTCGCGCCCGCTCCTAAATCAATAGCGGCACGCGACACTGCTCCGACCAGAGGATTAGCGCATTAAATTGGATCACTGGTGCGATGAGAGAGTGGCAAAGAATCTTCCCCATCGCCACTTGTCTGCTCTATCTATTCTGTTGTTGTAGTTGTTGTCTATATTTGCAGGTAAAGAGCTTGTTTATTGATTACCCCTTCTAAACTCCCCCCCCCCCCCCCATGTCCAAGAATGAGCACACATGCTGACATTAATTACACCTAAAACCACCTGCTTACTCTATTTCTGAAATTCATGACTCACTTTAACACCCATAAATAATTTTATTTCAAACAGATTTCCTATTTCTGTTCATATGATACGGGACTACATATAACAACAATGGCTGACTGAAACACAAAGTTGTTTCACAATCAAAAAGCAGGGGTTCATAATGCGAATGAGGTCAGATCCTCCTAAAATCATCATTTTTTTCGCCAAAATTTCATGAGGCCAAAATTGGGATTCATGGTTGGTGCTTGTCCAAGCAAAATAATTGTAGACTCAAAATGTAAGAGTGATTTGAACTGGTCTAACCGTTGGCCATTTGGGGGAATACATATTTCCTTGAAAAGTAGATACCGTAAATGCACAAGATTGGTAGATGGGAAGTGTTGTAACTGCTGGGAGATGAAATATATAATAAGCGCCAACATAGATGGATACTTGCTATAAATTTGTTCAAAAACCCTTCATGTGCCAGGCAAAATGCTTCTCAATGAAATTTGTGTATATTACGAGTGCCAAAATCAAACAATGGTGCATAAAGGCATTAAAAAAATGCTTAAACTTCTTTGTTTGTACTGCTCCCTCTTCTCTCTCTATACCGAGTGCCTATTATCTATCTCTATCTCTCTCTCTCTCTCTCTCTCTCTCTCTCTCTCTCTCTCTTTACTCTCTTCCTTTCTCTTTGTTCATCCCCTTCTCTCCCAGCTCACACACAACGTATTGGCACCCATACTTTAATACCCGCATTTATATTTAGCAATCAATGAAACAGGCCTAGCTGAATGTAATCCATTGATTGTGTCTGTTACTACCAGAGGCAATAGAACTCCTTAAAGCGTGCCATCTGCTCTTTGTATTGTACATCTGGGGATATTCTTGTGCCCCCCCCCCCCCCGCCCCCACCCCCCCCCCCCCCCCAAGAACAACTACAATCGGTTTAACACAATAGGGGATAATACTCGAGAGCTAATGCTAGAGCTAATGCTGTCTACTATCAAATGAAGATGCTTTGCACTACCACCCAGTGTGCTCATGCATCATTTACATCATGAAGGAATCACCGCAATGTCTGAATGTCAGTACTGAAAGCAAGCTGTTTTAAGGAATAATCGTTTCATATGAACAAACTATATTCTCAAGGCAGCAGCGAAATAACTGTTATGATAAAATACATGGAAGTCTCTTTTAATGCTCCCTAGCCTAAAACAAAGGCTACATCGTACATTACATGTACTAATGGCATACTGTATAACATGATAAAATATGGTCATAAACCGGGTCTGTTTTCTGCAGACTAGTGGCTCTCTACCATCTCCAATTCCACAACCTACTTCAGCCAGGCATGGAAACCTACCAATCGATATCGCACCCTGCATTGATGAGGCTGCTAGGTGTGACCCAAGGTTGTGTGTCGGAGCACTGTTGGTAAGTCTGCACAAACCACAAGTCGGCAAACTCTGATGTTGCGTGTTAACGCATTATCTTGAAGCTTGGAAATTCATACGATCGTATCTTTTTCTCTCTCATTATCTCAAAGCTTGGAAATTAGTATGATCCTATCTTTTTCTCTCTCATTATCTCATAGCTTGGAAATTAGTACGATCATATCTTTTTCTCTCTCATTATCTCGTAGCTTGGAAATTAGCCTAGATATATGTACATGTAAAGGTAGGTTGTCGATTAGCCTGATGGTCAGGGAGTTAAAAAATTGAGTCTGACATGAAGGCCAGCTCTGGTTTGTTGGTTTGTTCAGGCCTCCTCCATCTACATACATGTACAAGTGGCAAGTCAGGTGTGCGGCCTAGCCTCATCTACCAGACTCATGTTTGATACCATGTTACAATCATGTCCTTAGCCTGGCTTTCAGACTGTGTGGCATTTTCAATCCAAGCTGCAGTATTCAATCAACAATTCTAGTTGCAGTAGACTGCTCCTTCTCAATTCCTCCAATATTGAATCAACCATTCTAGTTGCAGTAGACTGCTCCTTTTCAATTCCTTCCCCCAGAATTGTCTGATTCCTATTTCTAAGTTTTTTTTGTTTTTTTGCCATGTCTAAAAGCCTTGAAGCCAGGCCAACCACTCGCATGCAGCAGTACATGTACGTATGATAATAATTCAGGTCTGAATTTACAGACTACCGAGTCTGGTCCCATTTTTCATACCTGTGTATTGCATAGACAACTTGATACTCTGCAAACAGGGAGAGAGTCAATCTTTAATGAGCAGCGTCCCGGTCAGAATAGCAAGTAGGTATGGCCTGATGCTAAGGAGAAATATTGAATATTTCATGGGAAGAGGGGAGTGGGACTGAGACCAGACAGGTTTAAAGAAAGGGTGTCCCTTTTGCAGGTCAAAAAAAATGAAATCTTGTAAAAATCACAGGAAATGGAAGAATTTAATGGATTAGAGCTTCCCTCCCAATAACAGAGCTGGAAACTGACTTTAAAAAGCGAAATTACAGGTAGATCAGAAGGTTTTGAGGAGGCTGTGGACTGGTTTGTCTAGAGACCAGAGACCGCTGTGTGCTACTAATCTGCTTCACGCATGCATGGTGCATGCATTCAATGGAAGAAATTGTTTGCATCACATGATGAGAGGGACAATACGATGATCAATGAAGACTATACCCACTGCTATTCAGGGTAGACATAAAAAGTAACATTTCATGATTTGACCTCCACCTATCACCTTTGACCTAAAACGTTGATGACCCCAAATCTAATCAAATTGTACTGTCATATATATCAAAATTGTAATGAGTTTAAAGTCATGTTTAAGATTTGAATTCCAAACATATTCAACCAATTCAGGAAGCTGTAGAAACAACACAAACATGGGCAAATGATATGCATTTTGATGTCCAGACATATGATGGTGCCATATCAGGCAAACATACTTTAATTTCTGAATATTAGCTTAATACAGTTCAGAGATAAATTGTAATATTCATGCATGTTGATAGATGCATATAATATGTACACTATGGCCAAATTGTAAGTACTTCATAAAATTCAACTAAGAGGGTGCTATTTCAATTTACAAAATATCATTGAATGATTTCATGATTATTTACAGACTCTAACAGAGGATACCAGTACATACAGTTCAAGCCAAAAGTCTACATACATCCATGGAATTCAGTGAAATTTGTTCACTTGCCAAACATCGTAAAATTTACTACATCTTCAGAAATATAAATACTACCACGATGAATTTCAGAAAAAAAGTAAATCTATAAATGGATGTAGTAAAATTTACTACATCTTTAGAAATATAAATACTACAATGATGAATTTGGTATCAAATGAAAGAGCGTATTAAGCTCTTTCACATGATAGAGATGCTGTTGGGATTAAATTATACTTTGAGTGAAATTTTTCTTTTAAGGAAAAAAGTAATATTTGTGCCAAATGTATTCTATTCTTTGTTATTACAATTTCAAACATTGTTTTATAGAAATATATAAATGTCAAATCTATGATTTATATTACATTTTCTATCATGACATGACCACTGAACAAAAAAATGTAATCTGAAATGTTTGTGTTGAGAAGTAACTAGCACCAATATGAAATGTTTTTGTCAGATTTCTATTTTTTATTTGTCGAAAATATGAAGATTTAAAAAAGAAAAAATGACACCTAAATATTTGTCTGCTCCTGATGACAAAGCAATGTGAAGAAGGGGCATGACATACTCATTTGTTGGATATCAGATTTATCATGATAGCACAAATATTTTATAAGATACAGTAAATTTTATGATCTCTGGCAAATATCAAATTTTCTTTGTATTTTCTGAGTGTTTGTAAACTTCTGGCCTCAACTGTATCTACATTGTTCATCATAATGTGGTGAGATGATTGATGTGTGTGTGTGTGTGTGTGTGTGTGTTTAGTCTTTTTGTGTGTGTCTGTATGTCTGTGTGTTTATTCAGCTGTCAAGAAATGGTACCTAAAATGTCCACAATTGATGTTAATATAATATGTACATGTCTACCATTTCTGCTATATGACTGCCCAAACAATAATTCACAAACAATTTTGTTAAGCCTACCAGATCTGAAATTAATAATATGCATCTTTTCAAACTAAAAATAAGATATAGTAGAAAGGGTAAACGAAATGTGAAATAACTCCTAAGAATAGCAGTACAATTTGAAAATAAGTTGTTTTCAAAAGATGTGATAAAAAAAGTCATTGTCACAGGAAGTTTGACCACTCTTTCAATTGACAGCACATGTGCGATGTTCACAGACATGAAACATGAAGAGGTAATTCTCCAAGAACAACCTGGGTGATAATGTTTTTATTCAAAAATATGAAAATAATTTGCATACAAGAAAAAGATAGCTTAGCGCAACCATAACATCACAATGTGGCAGATTCAAACAATAAATAAATGCATTGTTCTAGCCCGAGATTATTCAAATTTGTGTCAATTTGTACATTACATGGTATGCTGCTAGTAGCAAGAAGTTTTAATTTTTTCATCAAGCCTGACATCAAAATTTAAAGGTCAGGGCTTGATTATTACCCTGGCTATAGCCATATTCAGTGGTAGAACAATAATGATAGTATACAAATATACCAAGCTGTGAGATTGTATAGTGGAAATTATCTATCTGAGGAGGGAGTGGCATAGAACTATTTTTTCCGAGGGGCGAAGCCCCCGAGGAAAAAATAGTAACTTATGCCAGTCCCTCCGAAGATGGATAATTTTCACTATACTTTCGAACTCAATGCTTGGTATATTTGTTTTATATCCCTTTTGTAAAACAATAACTAATTATACTATTTAGAAAATAGTAAAACTTTCGGTAACACCATGTGGTTGTATGTCGCCTTTTTTTTTTATCTCTGTCTCGATATCGGTTCATCCCATCCCAGGTATATGCGCAACACACCGCGCACTGCATTCATGCGCGCACTAATTTACGCCCGCTCAGGTAGAGAGCATGCGCAGTAGTGCCAAGGAAGAAAATAGTAAATAGAGCATGCGCAGTCCTCCCCATGAAAAAATAGTGAAAAATATCCGGAGCTGAGGCAGATATAGTCAAATTATTTTGTAGTCTGCGATCATCAATTGACCAATCACGTTCCCAGAATACTCATGAATATTCATAGAAGGGATATAATAGCAAATATGATTGGCTTTAGCAAAAGTACTACCCAAAGCGCTCGATCATCACCCTGACTTAAGCCAAGCAGCCAAGTATGTAGTGCTAGTCTAATTAGATCAGGAGTACATTAAATCCTACATGTACCAAATACCCATTCACTACACATGGGTTGAGAGGGACAAACCTGAGCAAAGCCTCTTGTTCAAGGGTGTACACACCCGTACCGGGGCTGGAACCTATGATCTCTCTGCAAGAGTCACAAGCTCTCACCACTACACCACACTGCCCTTGCATCCTCTTCCTCTTCTGGGTACATGTACACATGTTAGTCTGACCTCTTAGCCTCCCTTCCTCCTACACTGGCCTCTTGTTCACATTTAGGCTACTGAATATTGCACGAAGCTGTCATCTAAATGCAAATTTTTAATGAACGCACAGGGACCTCTCAAAAGGGCGACAGTTTGAGATAAGATGCTAGATGTAGAATGTAGGTGTAAGTATACATGTGTGTAGATGACTCTAGTATCTGGTGCATGGGTTATGTATTGTTAAGACAATGCTCAAAGTAAGAGAACAGAAAGGATGGAGAGTTTGAAACACAGTACATGTAAACTTCTTATCAAATGTATACATTTATAATAGAGGGTATTTAACCTACATATTCAGTATACTAACATGTCATGCATTGTGGTAAGGTTATCACATGCCAAACTTGAGTAAGAGGTTGAAAGAAAGACAGATAAAACACAGAAGCAGCTTTCAAAGTCTGTAGCTGTGTTTATTCAAAAGTTATAATTGATAATAATAATTTTTCTTCCTATTCACACCTTGTGTAACCAATGCTGATTTAATCTGCCTGTCATTTCAATAGGAAAAACTGGTTGCAGAATCTCTTTGGAGATGACCAACGAGAAGCTCTTTAAGGGAATAGGACACTGCTAATGCAACGTGCGTCCAGACTCCAGTGGTTAGTTTAAGCAGGGATGTGTTATGGAAGGATATGAAGCAACTTTCTTCCTTTGAACCCATGTGCCAAGCCGCTGAAAAGTTATGTGTTCTCAACAGGTGCTGTTCAGGTGTTTGAACAATTATGAATATGATTGTGTGGCAAGGGCTTCTCGGAGAGGACAAAAGAAATGTACAGTCTCATTTCGCTTGTCCCGTTCTGTTAATACTTCCATGAGCATAACAGGTATCAGCAAACACAAATAAACAAGTTTTTCAAGTGAAATATCTCTGTTTCACGCAAACACACACAAACGCCGTTAATGATAATACACAGCTTAATATATCATTTTGAGAGTGGTTGAATCCCCCAGATGCACAAGTTGTCGGAAAGTGAAGAAATTGGCCAATTTTGTAAGTAATAAAAATAGCTTATATGTCCGATTTTTAATGATTCCTCAATACTTTTCGAAACAAAAGCAGAGTAAAGGATCTGTCATTATCTGCCGTTAACTTCCTTAAAGTTTGCAAACAAATTTGTCAAAAACAAAACGTCTACAGACAAATGGGAAATTAAAGAAATTTCTTTTCAAGTTGACATCAGCTAAATGTCGGCACGGCACATGGAACATCAAAGCATTGTCATGATTATGGAATGTTTTTGGCATTCATGAGCACGCTTTAGAACCCATACAGATGTTTGAATATATTATGCTCGAGTTTCTACTCCTTCGTAACACCTCCCTGGTTTAAGTTTCCAATATCTGCCCCCATATTCAAACAAGTGCACTTTTTCTCAACTTTCTCAATAAAAGCTGCCTTCCTCATTTGATATACAGTTGTCCTCAAAATTATTCATACCCCATTGAAAATAACAGTCTTTGTTAGATTCTTCCTTTGTAAAAGCTATTATGTTGGTACTTCCTGTGTATCTTTTGTCTACTTGTTGCTATGCACAAATCCACATATGAGTTGGCTAAACTTCATTTGCATAATAATAGATAAGTCCAAAAGTTATTTTTCCCTCATGTTCAGAATTATTCATACCCCTGACAATACCTCAACAAAAATGTTCTTTCTTCATAGTATCCATTGTTTTCCTTTCCTGAGAATGTGTTAATCTTTGTCCTATAGTTATTTCAAGATGTTCCAATGGATTAAATATCTTTTTTTGTTGACCAAATGTTAAACTATTGTCAAACACATAGCATCTTTCCATAAGACTTTAAATAGAGGAAACGTGTTCTGGTCATTCTCAGTTTCTGATCATCATGGCCAAGAAGAAGGAGCTCAGTGAGGACCTACGGCAACGTCTTGTGCGTGCCCACATTGAAGGAAAGGGTTATAAGGCCATTTTGAAGCAATATGATGTCCCTGTGGCAACCGTGCAGAGCATTATCAACAAGCACAAGAAGTTCAATACTGTTAAAAACCTCTGTGGGCGTGGCAGGAAGAGAAAGGTGTCCCCCCAAACTTGCCAGGAAAATCTGCCGAGAGGTCAACAACAACCCCCGGACCACAACCAAGGCCCTACTTCGAACGCTTGACCAGGCAGGGACGAAGGTGTCACGGTCCACTATTGAGCGAGTCTTGCACAGAGGAGGTCTCCATGGACGTAGGCCTCAGAAACCCCGCTGCTCAGGAAGAAGCATCTGGAGGCTCGCCTAGCCTTTGCTAAAGGTCATCTAAAGCAAGATTCCAGCTTTTGGTCAACCATCCTGTGGTCTGATGAGACAAAGTTGGAGTTATTTGGCCATATGGATGTTGAATACGTCTGGAGGAAAAAAGGAGAACCATACACTCCAAAGAACACTGTGCCCACCGTCAAGCATGGTGGTGGAAACATAATGCTATGGGGATGCTTCTCTTCCAGTGGCACAGGCAACCTCGTCAAGGTCCAAGGAATCATGAGAAAGGAGGATTACATCACGATCCTTGATGAAAACGTGAAGGAATCCGCTGAGAAACTCCAGCTTGGCCCTAATTGGAAGTACCAGCAGGACAATGATCCAAAACATACCGCCAAGGTAGTGAAGAAGTGGTTCAAGGACAATGATGTCAACGTCCTCGAATGGCCAAGTCAGAGTCCTGACCTGAATCCAATTGAGAACTTGTGGCGAGACTTGAAGACCAGAGTGTTGGCTAGGAAACCGACCAACCTGTCCCAGCTTGAGGCTTTTGCCAAGGAAGAGTGGGCCAACATCCCCCAGAAGACATGCAGGAAGCTTGTGGACACGTACAAGAACCGTCTAGAAGCAGTCATAAGAAACAAAGGCTATGCTATTGACTATTAAAGAAAGACATTGGACTCAGTAAACCTAGGGTATGAATAATTTTAAACATGGCATTTTTTGAAAATCCATGAATAAAATACCCCTGAAATGATGAATTTCTTGAATTGTGTATTGTTGTTATTCTTTCACATGTTGGTCACATATAACTGATATACACACTTGACAAAATGCATTCATTTCATCACAAAAATAAAAAATCATAAAAATTAACAAGGGTATGAATAATTTTGAGGACAACTGTACATGTAATATGTAGTGGAGAAAATCAAGAAGATGGCCCAATTTCATGTGTCCCCAAATTCAAACAAAATTGTGTTGCAACTTAACTTTTATGGGGGCCATTCAATGTGGAACACCATTTTTCATGTGAATATATATTTTTTTTTAATAGTGTCAAGGGTCTGTCCCCTTTTCACAGTGCCGTGACTAAATTGAGGGGGATGTTACAATTAAACACAACAAAGCTCCCCCCCCCCCCTAAGCAAAATAACATAACTTTTTATCGAAGAGGTTTAGGGCAGAATAATTTGGCAGGATTGTTCCTGAACTTATTGACTAACTTCTGTGTGAAAATCACATTTATCCAATTTGTCATGCATGAGTGGGCAAATTTTAAAGGCAAAAATGTCACTTTTCAAAAGTCACAATGGTAATTGTTCACGCTGTTTTAACAATACATTTGACATTTCTTGTGCAATTTTTAAAGTATTTTCACTCGACCATGACACGAAAATGACTTCTTATATAACAGGTCATGTTACATGTTTGTCAAAATATCCAGAGTTTTATTTTTTCACCAAAATAAAGGGTTTTTAAAAGTTTCAAACTCAAGAGGGATGAGTATTTGAAAAACGGTGCTCACTCAACCAGAACAATGGGTTAAGTGTCGGGATAGGTGTTATTGCATCGAGAGATGGATGATAAACATTGAAAAGACATAATTGGGACCAGAATTGGAATTCATCAAAAAATTATATGACAGAATTACAAAATTACCCTTGTGACTTTTGAAAAGTGACATTTTTGCCTTTACAATTTGCCCACTCATACATTTGGATTAATGTGATTTTCACACATAAGTTAGTCAATGAGTTAAGGAATAATCCTGCCAAATTATTTTGTCCAAAAGCTCTTTGATAAAAAGTTATGCTATTTTAGGGGGGAGACTTACTTTTTTTGTTGTGTTTAGATCCCAGGTCGATCGCTGGATATCACGCACACACACATGCACCATCTCCACTTCCTGGGGAGAATTCCTTGCCTGTCCCGCTGCACGATATAGGCGCTGCATCAAGATCATTCACATACATGAAACCGCCCACCTCCTACTACAGTAGGTGCCCAATAGGCACCCATTTATACTACCTTGTAATCTTCATTTATACAACCTCCTGGGTAGAGAGCAGTATTGTGGACAAAGTGTCTAGCTGAAGGACACACAAGTAGCATTGGTGAGCTTGAACTTGGAACCTTGAGATCGCCAAAGTTCACAATCCCCAAACCTGTCTGTACATGCATGTCCATGTAGATCTGTAGAACAAGGAAAAAGGTAGCCTACATGTAGGTACTAGGCTGTGAGGTGCATGGACACAACCCAGTCTGTTAAAAAAATATGTCTGGTAACACAGACTACACCCTAATGACATCATAGCTCCTCTGGCTTCTTCCCTCTTCCCCTAAAGTGAGGATGGGATTGGGGCATAGTCTGTCTTACCAGACATAGTTGATAACAGACTGGGTTGAGTCCATGCACCTCACAGCCTATTACCTAGGCTAGGAAAAAGGAAACAAAGATCTTCCCTTTCTTGTAGCCATCATGTCAAAGAAGTACCCCTGCAGTTTATTCCAACTTACCCATTAAAGGCTGCCTTGATGGGGATTGTTCCATCTTCGTCAGCGGCCATCATGCTTTCACCTGGCATGTGTGCTGGACTAGTCTCCTTCGAGGCTGCAAGAATTCTGGCTGAACGGCGTGTGGGGTCAGCTGACCAATCGACGACGGGAGGAAGGAAGGAGTCAGCTACAATGGTAGATCAGGGGTTCTGGTATAGAGGTGGATGTGACAAAGAGATTGATTTTCATTAAAATCCTTGAAAACATGAACAGGCGCATCACTCTAGGGTAAGTAGCCTGGGCTCTAGGCTGCGGACTGCACAGAAACAACCAAGTATGTTTACAACTTATGTCTGGTAACAAAGACTACACCTTTAGCCTGTTCCTCTTGATTAGAATTTCTGGTTTCACGAACCCTGGTACATTTAGGATGTCAACATTTGCTATGGAAAACTTCTGTAACCAAAGTGGTTTCACTAAATTTTGCCTTATAAGGAATTTTAAGTTTATTCTTAGCCTGTTGTCTATTGTATATATTGTAGGGATAATCTAGCAATAACAATATTTCTAGTGACCATGTTAAGGACTTTTTAAAGAATTTTCAGAAACGTATTTCAAGTATGAAACCAACATTACATTTTTCTATGCAAATAAGGACATGACAATGCAAAACACTGCTGATAATGATTCAGAGAGAGGATCATTCATCCTTGAAAAGTTTGGCTTAGTTTGTGAGGGACATTATAAATACATACTTTCTGGCAGAGATACATAGTACTGTTTGCCAGCATATGATGGACATTGCAACACTGCAGTTACACAAGCATGACGCTGCAAGAAAACAAACACATGTTGCACTACTCATTCCTTACATGTACACTAATATGCTTTTCACACTGGCAAAAATTTCCTTAGCCCCGTACTATAGGTGGGGCTAAGGCCCCCCCTTAGCCCCACCTATAGTACGGGGCTAAGCTTAGACCACTTTCTGTTCACATTGGTTTTTACCAAAGTCGGCTAGCCCCACCAATAATCCGGGATTATTTGGCCCTGCAAAAAAGCAGGGCTAACACCGCAATTGCAGGGCCAAGCCAAATAGTCCGGGGCTAAGAGCGCCAGTGTGAAAAGAAACGAAAAATAGTACGGGGCTAAGGGAATGCCGTGTCAGCTGGCAAGGCCGAGACGCCGAGACCAATCAGATAAGGCCCGACGGGCGAGTGACCTTGATGCGGAGTGGTAAAGAGCCGATGTGCAAGACGTACGCTCATGAATATTCATAAGCTGTCAAGAAAGTCCGGGGCTAACGATTTCGAGTGAGAACAGTGTGAAAAGCTAGTCGGGTTTAAGAAATAGTACGGGGCTAAGAAATGCCAGTGTGAAAAGCTTCAAAAAATAGTACGGGGTTAGGGATAGTACGGGGCTAAGGATAGTACGGGGCTAATTTTTGCCAGTGTGAAAAGCATATATGGGGCTTTGATTGATACATGTAGCTTATTGTTATCTTTCAGTTGACGGAGCTCTTCCATCTCTCAACATGATTTGATTCCTGGATGAGTAAACTGCACCCTACATTTATAAGTTTGTTAGCCTGTTGTATGTTGTCCGTATTTATGATGGAGTCAGTATGTGACTGGAGAAAAAACACAAATATGCAGGCTTAGTATCGACAAACGATTAATAACTAAAATTGCAATGATTTGTCACTGGCTTCCGCTTGTTACAGAACTGCTCTTCAAACAGATTAGTGACAGATTCACATGCATGGCACATGAACACAGAAATGAACATTGTACAATAATCCCTTATTAAACCACTATGCATAAGGTAAAGAAATCCTAATATACTCAACAATAAAAAAAAAATGTATGCAACATACACTACAGCTCAAAGGAATTGGCATAGCGAAAGGGAAAGGGAAGAAAGGGAAGGAAAGGAAAGGAAAGGGAAGAAAGGGAAAGGGAAGATTTATCAATGAGAAAACTTGCCATCATGCAGTTAGGGCACTTGTACTTTCTCGACTTGACTATTGTAACAGTCTCTTTTCAGTTCTTTGTGTTAAAGATCAGAAAAAACTTCAGAGTGTTCAGAATCGTGCCGCACGTTTAGTGTTTTCAGTTGGTCGCAATATACATACGTCTCCTTTGATTAGGGAACTCCATTGGCTCCCTTTTTCTCAACGTGTCAAGTTCAAACTTTGTCTGTACATTTATAAATTGATTAACAGTACTGGTCCTTCATATCTTGTAAACACAATTGCTCATTACACACCCGCTCGTAATCTACGTTCCCAAAATGATACCACCAAACTTGTTATTCCGAGAACAAACCTCTCCATAGCAGAAAAACGTTTTAGTATAGCTGGATCTAGAGTTTGGAATACACTCCCCTCTTCCATCCGAACAACACCGATCATATCATCTTTCAAACGACAACTCAAGTCATATCTTTTTCCAAATATCTAGTTTTATATTTTCATTTATTTAATGTGTATTTGTTTTGATGATTTTTGCTATCACTATTTGGTTTGACTTGGCTAACCCATCTGGGGCCTGGTGGCCTCAAGTGCTATACTAGAGCTTCTGTGAATAATGTGCTGACCGGGCTTGTCCCTTAAATTGTTGGTGAACGAAGCAGCAAGCAAGAGGCCACCAGGCCTCATCTGGCACAGTTGAGAACTCCAATGGTTGATGCAATTTAATGTATATATTTATATTTTATATCTGATTGTAAGCGCTGTGATACTTTTTGTGTATAGCGCAGATAAATAACCATTATTATTATTATTAAGGAGCCAGTTTTAAACCGCGGTATATTTTTTGTCCAGTTCAGCATGAAACATGATGCTTTTTAGACTAAAGCATCATGTTTCATGCTGAGCTGGACCAAATATACCGGGGTTTAAAACGGCAGCTCCTTCCCTTTCTTCCCTTTCCCTTTCCCTATGCCAATTCCTTTAAGCTGGAGTGTACATACCTAGTGTGAACATCAGTAAATCCCCCATGAACAGCACACTCACATACAAACAATATTCCTGCCTACATGTATGAAGAACATGGTTCTTCAAACAATCAACCAGTCAGACAACTATGTTCAGAGACAAAGCACAAAAACCCAGAAGACAAAAGAAATCTCTGAGCTCTACAATCAATGAACATGAAACTGACAAGGTACTGTACGGTAGGGTATCAATAACAACTAAAACCACTATCACCAACATCATCAGCAACACAGTCATACTGTGGCAGAGCTACAGTAGCAGAGACAGATCATGTAGCACTATAAAAACTGGCTAGGGACTCTAGCGAAGTAAATACATTTCTAATGATAACATAACTAATGAACATGTACTGTAGGGTATCAACATCCATTAAAAGCAGTATCACCAACATCATTAGCAATACTGAAACAGCTGGCAGAGACATATAGCACTCTAAAACCTGGCTAGATAAATAAATCTCTAATAATAATCTACCCAATGAACATTACGTATACGCCATATATTTCACGAGTGTAATTGTTCGCGATTCAGAACTTCACAACGATTTCGCGAGTGGTTAAATTCACATTCGTGGAGTATATGTGCTCGAGCATGTTGTATTCATAATTTTGCGTGTTGTTAAATTCACGAATAGTCTAGATTCGCGAAATTCGTGAAAATTAAAACTCCACAAAATATATGGCATATACCTACAATACATTGTGGTACATGTATCGGGTGTCAACATCAGTCAACAAATCACTGTCACCAACATCATCAGCAATATACACCATAGCCACAATGACACAGACAGTTTTCTCTCAGAATATATTTCAGCTACACTGTATATCACTGCAAAACCTGGCAGGAGAAGTAAAGCAAGCTCCATTACGAACATGTGTAACTTACACTGTACTGTAGGGGGTCACCATCAGCTAAAACCAATAAGACCAACATCACCTGCAATATCGTCGCAAAGACACAGCTAAATAGCAGACAGCTTTAGCACTGTAAAACCTGGCTCGAGAAGTAAAGCAAACTCTATAGTCTAATCAATGAACATGTAATTTACATCATACTGGGTGTCAACATCATAAACGGTACATTCCAACACCAGCAACATTCCAATGAAGTATATCATTCGCATAGAATCAACCAGTCATATTAAAAAAGTCATCCTTCAGAGAGCACCGAGACAGATCTACCTACATGCATGACACTGAACTGTGGTATATATTCCCTGAGAAAAATACAGAAAAGCCCTGCACTGACAGCAGCCAACCCACCTAGCTACATGAAAAGCATGGAAATACCATGTCATAGGCTTATACTACAGTCTGAACTGAAGAAGGAGAACCCTAAAGTCAACAATGCCGAGAAAGAAAACACCCAAATTGGTCATACAACATAAACAAAGCCCACTTTGTACAGGGTACACTGTATCACAGTATATGAGTCGGGTGCATTACTTACCTCATATTGTGACTCATTGGAATGGCTCTGAGTGGCATACCTGTGAGTTATATTGCAGGTATCACATGCAGGGCATGAATATTACTTGTGCATGCATTATTATACATATAGTGCATGCTAAGGAATTCACTATACCATATTATGAGTGTCCAATAATTTCAAATTTCCGCAAAATAGCCGCAACAAAAGCAGAAAAAATGGGGAAAAAATATTGCATTATTTCAGTGCTTCCCATTGATAAACGCAGCTATCGGTAATGCATCAGCAATTTTCTGCTGCAAATGTTGCGTTTATTTTGCGGATAGGTAGTGTATATGAAAATGGTTTATGTGTCCACAAACGAGAAAGTACATGTAATGAGTATTTTGTAGAGGTTATCACTGTATGCATGCTGTTTTTTATTTGTGTGTGTGTGTGTGGGGGGGGGGGGGGTTGAGGGGTGAGTGGGTGAGTAAATTTGAAGAAAATATTCACAACTTTGGCAATACATGTAGTCATTCTGATGGGTGGGTCAAGATAGGAATTACCACCCCCCCCCCCCCCCAACCCATCCTCCGCTTTCCACACAGCCCCCCTCTCCATCCCTCCCTCTCTCTCACTCTCACACACACACACAGTGAAAAGGAATGTAAACTGAAATCTATCATTACTAGCCTCTCATTTTAGAACACAATAGCCTGGACAAATAAACCACAGAAGCAAGCCGCATAATGGGAGGGTGTCTATTTACATTCAGAGGGTCAAAGTCATTAAATCAAAAAGCTTATAAATGGGCAGAACAGCAAACACAAATCCATTGTAGATACGCTTCAAGGGCAGAAACAATACCTCAAAAAATGTTACAAATTAGTAAGGCATTCTTTCAGTACAATATGTACACAATGAATGGACAATGAAAACCTGTTCCATTTTCATATGTAGTGGAACAGCATGATATTCAAATCTATGCAAATCAATTCATTTTTCCAGCATACTGAAAAATTCAATTGACTCCACAATGATATCAAACATGAATTTTTGCCATCTGAGGGGACATTACCTTGGACTTGCCGTATTATATTTCAGTTTTGAACTGTATCAAATGGAAGTACAGTATAATAGTGATATCATTTTGATATGAGAGGTATAGTATACAAATATTTCATGACCATGAGGGATCTTGTGGAATCTATTTGCACCGAGGTTAAGTGGAGGGCGAGCGGTACTATTTTCCAGAGACCGCAGGTCGAGGGAAAATGGTACCGCACGCCCTCCACTTTACCGAGGGGACCAATAGATTCCACAAAGATTCCCGAATAAAGATCATGAAATATTTGTTTTATATCCTTCATTAATATATTCTTGGTTCATTAATTTAATCCTTACCATGGACTTTGTAGTAGTGCCCATGCTCTAAGCTCCGAACGCAGGAGCCCGATTCAGGTGTTTTGTTATTTCCTGCGGCTTGAGCAAACCAACGGAAATTCAAGTTGCACCTCGGCCGCAACACCGCGGGAGTTCCGGCAGCGCGCCCAATAATTTTCCGCTGTGTTGCCAAAGAGCAGCTGGAAAGAAATGTATCGCGTAGATTTTGCGTGTCGCGCAATCTATTCATAATTCTATCATAAGCAATCAAATAATTATTAATGGAGAATATAAACATCTGGAACAAAATTGCTTTGCTTCTCCTCTGCAGTTTTTGAGTGACAAAGAACAGCATGCCTATGAAAATCCATAACAAATCCATGTTGTTATTATAAATCGTGCGAGGAAATAGAGGCTATTCCAAATTTGAGATTGTAAAACTAGTACGCATTTCCATTGGCCAACCTGCGATATTTATTACCCGCGCTGTCCGTAACAGCCGAGGTTGTTATAGTATCGTACCTGGAGAAGATCCTTGAGCAGTGGCTGTTAAGATGGTGTCCGAAATGTTACCCTATATTTTGAATGCCAAACAAGGAATTTTTCCTCCAAGTTCCTTCTCCGGAGCTTCTCCAGAAACATCCTTTTAAGACGGGGTACTAGACTGCAAGAATATGCATGCACTGTTGATATGATGTGTAGGCATGGCAGGGGTAACATGAATAAATGCAAAAGCAAATGGAACTGGCAATATTTGTATTTTATTTGTTTCTCCTTATCTCAACATGATGATGCATCCTTTATCTGTACAGAATATCCGTCTGCAACTATCTCTCCTCTGTCTTCCTATCCCCCTCTCCCCATCCCCCCCCCCCCCCCACACACACACACACACTCTTTCACTCTCTCGCTCTCTGTCTACATGTAGTTTAACTCCTTTTTCTGACACCCCCCCCCCCTCCACCCCTTCTTTCCCATCTTCAATCTATACTCCTTCCCTTCTCTCCATCCCCCCCCCCACATGTACCAGTATGCATTTTTGTGAAAGTCACAAAAACTCACACATTATACAATACTTAAGAACAACTGAACTAGGTATTAACAAGAAACATTTGACACTTTTGAACAAAAAATACCACATATATGGTCAATAAAGAAATACTGTAGAAATATAGCACAAACAGCCAACCAGCATCATTGCTTGCCTTTTAGAAAATCATCACACACATCCAATTTTCCATCTTGGTGGTACGAGGGTAGGGGAGAGGGGTGGGGATTTGGGGGTTCAAAGAGAAAGAGAAGGGGGGCATGTGGTAACCCCATTACACGCTGCCAAAATCGCATCACTCACCTCCTTAATTACCGCAATAAGTTCCCGGCTCGCGCTAACCTTGGCAATCAGGTTGGTTTACAATGCGTGCGTTCCCATTGCCATCTTACTTGTGTACAACCCTAGCACTGTAGGGAAATCTAACGCGACTAAACATATGGACAGAGCTCAAGCCCTACAATTATACCAGTAGGTACAGTATGGACAAAAATTAATGCAGATCAACAATTAAAGAAACACCTCATCTGTAAATAAAATGTGTCTAGATTAAAAAAAAATAAAAAAGGGGGTTCTTAATTTGCTTGATTCATGTGACAAACAATGAGAATTGAGGACGGTCAGACTGCCAACATTTTTCGAGTATTTTGACTGGGAACGATACAATGGCAAGTATTCGTTGGTCATTTTGCTGTCAGACTCTCCAAATATCAGGAGTTGAAACAGGGGCAAAATACCAGCCAATAACTCAGTTGATATCCCAAAGATACATTGTATTACTGCCTCTTCAATATTATCCTTCCATGCCATAATAACTTGGGACACCCACGTCCACAGCATTTCTCATAGCGGTCAGATTAGGAAGTTCTCTGATATCATGATCCTTAAAATTTAAGATCAGCATACCTGTAGTTTCTGACACATTCATGAAGACAGAAGATGACAAAGTAATCCCCCATGTCCTTTTAAACTTTTAAGAGAAAAAACAATGTATACCAAAAACCTGCAGAATTTTTCAATTTAAAATTTAGTTAAATTGAGATTGAACTAAAGACAATTTTTTATCAATAAAGAAATTACGAAAAATGTTCATTTCTTCCTGTTGAGGCATGTTACATTAATGAAAATATAGAAAACTCAATACAATTAAAATCATGATTATTAAGTTGTTATCATTGTTTCAAACATTCATCTTGTTATTATGGATACTAAATCAAATGAAGCACAACGACTCTTCATATTGTAAATTAGCTTGTGTTCCGTGCATCATTGTTCAGTTTATAAGGAAAGAATAAAATCATTTTTTTTTAAATGAAGCACATTAACCATAAATTATTAAATGGTTTGTAATCATTCTAAAAACAATCTGAGAACAAAAAATCACAGTATAGACTGTACTTCAAATTTACTTTTTAGAATAATAAATAAATGAATAAGAGAGAAAAATTATAGATTCTCCTATAGAATCTAGAATGTCTCATGACTCATGAGCTAGGTCAATATATGGCAGACGGGATGCAGTGTACAGGATTCAGTGAGAACCTTCTGTAGTATCTGTACTATAGGCACAGACACTCTGTAATGTTGTTGCTGCCAAATTGGACACAATTTGGCCCATCTCAAATTCTTGTGACATGATATCGAGCCTCTTCCGCAGCAATGAACAAATTACTCTTCTAAATTAGGGTGGGTTTTTCTTGTTTTTCTTTAATTTTTTTCTCCCACATCATGTGACAAAGTACTTGTGCTATGTATTGCAGTATGGTTGACAATTCAGTATACTTGTTTCAAATGTAACAGTTTAAGACACAATGACATTAACCCTCTCAATCACATTTTTTTTTTGTTACATAACCATCAGAACTCACACAGGGCTCACCCTTAATGGTGACCCAAGGGCAATGGCCACCTGAAACAGGGTCAGGGGACTCGGGCCAACTGAAACTCTTCAATCAAAGACCCACCTGGCCACCAAAAAAAATTGCCATTATGCATTCAACAGTGTAGGATGCAAATGAATATCTGGGTCACCCGAAAATCAATTTGGCCACCTGGATCTCATGCTCAAGTGGTCCTACTGGCCAATGTGGCCACCTAAAAAAAGGGTTAAGGGCAGGCACTAGGGCCTCATGCAAAAGTAAATGTTCAAGGGGGAAACTGCACAACAAAGTTCAAGGTTCAAGTTCAAAGTTCAAGTTCAAGGTGTTCATTTCATGACATCATGCTTGAAAAGAAGCCCCGGCAATTTAAACACAAATGGAAATCCCCTGATGCTCGCAAGTCTTATACCAGGTAAGAGTTTCCCGTTCTACTGCTCTATTTGTCTTCCAGTACCTTTCCTCACCCTCATCCTCCACCTTATCTTCTTCTCCTCTTCCTTATCTTCTTCTCCTCTTCCTTATCTTCTTCTCCTCTTCCTTATCTTCTTCTCTTCTTCCTTATCTTCTTCTCCTCTACCATATCTTCCTCTCCTCTACCTATCTTCTTCTTCTCCTCATCCTCACTTTACTCATCCATATCCTCCTCATCCTCATCTTGCTCTTCATCACCCCCTTCTAAATCATCTGCATCTCTTATCATCTCATTCTCCTCCCCTTCATCTTCTTTTCCTCTCACTCATCTTATTCTCCTCACCCTCACCATCTCCTATCCTCCACCCCTTCTCCCTGCTCCCCGCCCTCTTCCAAATCGTCTCCATCTCCGTCTCTTATCATCTTCTTCAATTTGTGCATGACAAATCTAGTTACTCCAATGTGCCATCTTGCTGGGTGAAAATATGGATCGTGCCTCCAAGCAAAATTGAAAGGGATGGTAATAAAGATGATGAAAAGGACACTGCATATGGTGGGCAACCATATAGACTAGACTCAATACCAACATGTAACATATAATGTATAGTACTTCAAAACCCATCAGACTAACGGGGTAAACGTGCCCTGAGAATGCAAGAACAAGCCCCTGGAAAGTACCAAAGAGCCCCTGTACTATAAAGTCAGAGTGGAAATACAAAATGTGTGCTGGTACACCTGCAAATACAGTTTTCGCTACAGTATGTAAGAGCTCTATAAAGTATACCGAGCTGCATTTCAGTTCTGCCCATCCATACCCTATGCATGTAACTCACTTTCCAATCATGTGCATACTAGTGTTGATTTAACAAGTCGGTGTTTAAAGTAATTCAGAATATGTGCTGGTGGCAGGTAACCCAATAGCATGTGATAGTTACACAAAATGCATTGGTAGTATGTCTAAGTACTTGGCTGCGAGGTGCATGAAAACAACCCAGTCTGGTAACACAGACTATGCCCTAATCACATCATAGCTCCTCTGGCTTGGATTGGATTGGGGCATAGTCTGTGTTACCAGAAATAGTTGTTAGCAGACTGGGTTGTGCCCATGCACCTCACAGCCTAGTACCTAGGCTACATTGGTAGTGGAAACAACTCAGCTGAAAGTCATTGTGTAACAAAGTGTAATCTAGTGCACGGTGTAAGAGCTGAAGATTCAAGAAAATGTGACAATCTTACACGAACGCAGGGGATCCTCCCATCCCTCAACACCCCCCCCCCCCCCTCCACACACACGCATCCTGTTAAAAAAAAATACACAGGTTTTCAGGGCAATTTATTCTTAGCCCCCACAATTCATAGATGAGCCCCTGCCTCTAAGAAATAGACCCCGCTGAAGAAACATTTTTTGTTGCAGAATGTTCATTTCACACCATCAGGCTTGAAAAATATGTCCCATTTGTATTTTTTACCTCACCCTCCCCTTCCCCCTCCCCACCCCCCCCCCCCCCCAAAAAAAAAAAAAAAAAAAATGAGAGCAAAAACGTAGGGCACTTGGTGCAACTGGCGACGAATTAAGACCAGTGAGTTCACACTTGGGGAAAAGTGATCAACTCTTGAGATGGAGAACAGCTCAAGCATAGCAGGGCACTGATAGCAATCACAGGCACATCTGCAGGAGAAGTAATTAAAGTTGGCACCAGCGGACATCTTCCCAAAGATTCCAGACTAGAATGTAAGGTTCCCGATGGATTCAGAAGACAGACTTCCTTGAATAAAGACTAATTAGTCTAGAAGATTAATGGTTGATTGGGTTGGCTGATATCAAAGACCTAGTCTTGGGCAGCAGCATTTTCAGACCCACCTTAACCCTTTGTGTGCCAGATGATATGCTGCTCTATTGGATTTCTGTTGTATTTAGTTGTACATCAGTGGTGAGTTAATACAGTACAGCACAGAATCCTATTCTGGCTTCCATTGTAAAATCATCCTGTTTGAATTAAGACACACATTCTATATACCTTACAGAAATGTCTTTATCTACACGTGTTCAAACCTTAAGGCCCAAATTCACAAAAGAGTTTTAGATTTACAGCACAATTTCATCAAATTAATTTGGATAAACCATGGTCTAAATAGTAACTTAAGTACCCTACATTAAACACACGCATTTATATTTGGACCTGTTTGAAGTGTACAGCCTAAATCAAGCACACTTAATTGCTTATAAATAAGCCATGAAATCTGCTTAAAGGTAGCCCGTCCCTTTTGCAGGTAACTCTGAAAGTTCCCTGATTTTGTCATCATTTGAGAGAGAGTGGTTATATTTCATAACCTTTCCCTGGAATCGACAAAGCCTAATATTTGGCTTTGAGGAAATAATCTTTGATAATTGATCAAGCTTTCTTTTTTCGTACAACGAAAAATGTCAACTCTCAGTGAAAACTAGTTAGATTTTCATTTATTCTAAGGGAATTATAATACCTCTGACCTTAAAATTTCTGGAGTTGGTATCCTAAAGATACATGCTAAATATGTTTGCAGATGTTTGTAAAAGGGATGGGCATCTTTAAACCATCGTCTGAATTTAAATCTGCTTTGTGAATTCAGGCCAAAGGGTATGTGATGTTACTGTTCACTTTCTTGTTTTACATTGCACACAATATGGATCTTTATTTTTACCCAGGAAAACATTGAGAAAGAGGCAGCTACACCAAACACTTTGTTGTTCACCTCAGGATTCTCATCTACATGAATTTCCTCCGTCCGTCCTTCCATGCCATCACCCGTTCGTCTTTTGTGCTCTCCTCTGCTCTCGGTCCCGGCACTCCGTTTCATTTGCCATGGCTCATTTAAGAAACCTACAGCAGACGCTCTGACTCACACCTGACACCTCAAAATGTCTGCATCAAATGTCACCAGCATTCCAGGCCTTGTATACAGAGCTATTTTTGTTTGTTCTCTCTGTGTCTGTCTGTCTGTCTGTCTGTCTGTCTGTCTGTCCGTCTGTCTCCATCTATATGCTGTCAAACTTTTTCACTCCATCTCTGCCTCTGTCTCTCATGTCTCTCTTTCTTCTTAAACCATCTCTCTCTCTCTCCCTCTCTCTCTCTCTCTGTCTCTCTGTCTCTCTCTCTCTCTCTCTCTGTCTCTCTCATTCTCTAGCTCTCTTCCATTGTCCTCCAATCTCATTTGTCTTTCTTCTCTTCTTTTCTTTCAGTATCACATTCTCTTTTGCTGTCCTTTTGTATTATTTTACTTTCTGTCATGTCCTTTTCTCTCTCTGTCAATTTCTATTTTTTTAACTGACTGCAAATTCCTGCCTTCTTTCTCCATGCTCCTGCCCCCCCCCCCCCATTTCCTTCTCTCTCTCTCTCTCTCTCTTTCTCTCTCTCTCTTTCTCTTTGCTCCTGCACCCCCGTCTTCCCAAGTGCTACTACCACCACTGTGCCTCACCCACTCATGACACAGACATTTAGCCTAGGGTACGTACATCAATATTAACACACAGAAAGCCAAGCTTTAAAGGTATGAGGAAGTAGTGATATCATAAGACTACAAGACTTACGGATATAATCGATGCAGCACCATGGCTCATACACCGTGTTGTTTGATTTCATGATATCTGAAAATTATGAATCATTGAAATTCAACAGAACCTGGATTCGATGACAACAGCAGAAAATTGGAAAAAAAAATGAGTAATTAAATAAAAATAAAATTACATTACGTATTGCTTCCATTAAAGTAAAACAAATTTAAGATAATTGTTCTTTATAGGTTGACTTTTACTGCTGATCAAAAATCCCTTGTGCAGAAGTATAATATCGATAGCTTACATGAACATGCATACTGAACAAAATTGCCTCAAGCCTACACAACATTCTGTATCTGCTGTCAACTTAAAGCAGTCTGCATATCCAAAAATGAGCAGTCATTTTGGAGAGAAATTATTTGGTGAAGAAAATTGTGGAAAATTTGATGAGTCGTCTAATATCTGCCCCTTGGCCAATGGCGAGTGCTTGCTCCACGAGAAAAGTGACATAATGTGTCTGAGGTTATTTTGGAATCCTGTCAGTTTTGACACGTATCACGCAGTAATTGTGTCCATACTCATGGCGCAAAGCAATAAAAAAAGAAAAAAGAGATCGCTACTCGCTATATCCAAAAAATACCGACCGGGTACTAAATTACCGACCGGGTACTAAATTACCACCAGCGATGACGTCCTGTTCTAAATGGTCAATCATTTTGGTGAGGGTGCGTTGAACGCAAAGGCCTGTCGTCAAAAACGGTCCACACTGAACAGTATTGAGCATCATAGACCTTAAAGAAAATGTGAAGCTATGGCTGTGAGATTTCATATATTATTGTTATGTTAAGGTATTCTGCTGATTCCTGCTGAGTTTAATGACTTTTGCAAAGGGGACACCCTGTCTTTAAAGACAGCCAGTCCCTTTTTCAGATCACCACAAAACCATCAAAACATGGGCAAAACATATAGAGAAGTGTTAGCAAGCTCTATATTCACAATTTGAAACTGATACGTAGTGTAAAATTCAAATAATGCACGTAAACAGCGTCTGATTAATAGTCTTTACCTCAGGCTATTAGCCGTTTGTGTTGAAATATCTGCTTTATTGATTAATCTGTTTATCAAATTATAAAACGCATTATGAAAAGAAATTGTTCTATGGAAGAAATAATCTCCAAAGTTTGGTAGTTACTCATAAAATTAGGATTTCACACACGCATAATAACCACATGAGATACTGTAACAAAGACTAATACTTTTTTCGTAGTACGAAAAAAGTCGGTTTGAAATTTAACGGCTGAAATTTTTTACATATACAGAACGCTTCAACATGCTATATTCTTAGAAATGGTCTTGAATCACACTTTCTTCAATTTACGATCGTGATAGACGATTTCAAATTTTAAGCTTGCAAAAGGGACGGACAATCTTTAAGGTGCCACTTGGGTATTACTTCACCATTAGTACTTACAGATCCCATTAAGCAGCATTTTGACTTGCATAGAAAGGGTGAATACATGTACCAAACTGCTCAACTTCATGTAGGTTTTAGTCTTACAGGAGCTCTTCAAAGGGGCTCTTTCAGGCTTTCTGGTCTCCGTAATATACACATTTCCAATCAATCAAATGGCAATGGCCAATCAACACTATTGTTACATGCACTTTTTGTTCAACAGACTGACTAGTAACCAATCTGAATTTGTCTTCAAATTTGCAATTAATCGCAAACATTTATTATACAGAGCCCTGAAGATTTTCTTGAGCCCCTATGCATTTTTTTCTAACTGAGTGCATGTTCAAGTGTGCATATTTGGCAGGGAGATGGCCTTGTCAGTCAGTCAGAGAAGATGCTTTCGCACTCCCCCAATCCGGAAAAATACCTGGTTCATAACAAATCTTTTCAGATCCATGTAGAGCATCTGATCAGAAAATACCAGTCCTTTTTTTTCTTATTGGGATGTGTAAAAGCAATCATTGTGTAATTGGAGCAAGATTTTGAAACTACACAGACTAGCTCTCATACAGGCACAACAAGCACATTGAAATGTGAGCCGTATCTACCAGGCACGTGTTATGAGAACATGTATCTCCAGACAAGTGTGCATGTGCCACTACAGCTGTAAAAAGCAACGATCAGATTATTGCTTGGTCAGGAATCCTCACTTTGTTGAACAAGGAAGTCAAGAAATCAATTACTGGTAGAAATCTCTCCCCTTCTTGGGGATCCCAAGTTTCTAGACTACCGGTACTTCCTTCCTTCTACATACTGCAACAAGTAAGTCTGGACATACAGACTAGCATTCAGACTCTCATTCTCTGCCACACAAGAAAGGAGGTAGCCTAGATACAAGGCTGTGAGGTGCATGGACACAACCCAGTCTGTTAACAACTATGTCTGGTAACACAGACTATGCCCCAATCCCATCCTCACTCCTCAAGCCAGAGGAGCTATGACATCATTAGGGCGTGGTCTGTGTTACCAGACATAGTTGTCAACAGATTGGGTTGTGTCCATGCACCTCACAGCCTAGTACATGTACCTATGCTAAAGAGGAGGCTAATTTGCAGGCACATACCTATGTAATTCATATAATAGTGCATGAAGTAGTGTCTGTGTTATTAGACTACAACAGAAGTGTACTGTATTTATTTTAACACAGTCAAGTAGTGGAGAATATTCTTCACTCAAGGCCCCAGTATCAGTGTGTCAAATGAGAGGCTTAGTACCTGTAGTATTCCAGTTTGTTTACAGCAGTCATGAGAAAGAGAAAGACCTCACTCCACCACCAGAAAAAACCCAGACTTCTCTTCATGTGAAGCTGGGTCATTTGCGTGAGAGTGTCTTGTTAAAGTTTCATGGGCAGCCTACAGGCAGCCGGAAGAAGTTTTTCAGGCTATGCATATTTACCATGATTGATCGTAGAGCTCCAGCCTCGTCAGATCACACACCCACTGCTAGCAGACCCACCAGTAGAGGGGGCTCTTTGAATATGCTAGAGTCATGACAGGTACCTGTGTGATTAGTCAGTTGTACCTACATGTACAGTGCATAAATGAGATGGTTTAGACATTTGGTCCAAGAGGACAGATACCATGTACCCAACACTACATGTACATTGGGGTCGTGTTTTGGGTTACATATACATACTCGCTTGATCAAGCAAACCATCTGTCACTCTCACATCATTTTTTATATTCATAGATAAAGAAAAGGGAACACGCAATCCATTATCTCATTTTGGTTCGGTGTTGAAAAAGTACATTGCTCAAGGCATATTAATTGGGTTTCATTAATGCCTCAACCGTATGCTACCATATCTGCATTTTAAAAAAATCGATATTAGAGTTGAGTGGATTGTAAAAAAAAGGGTTACATAATAGTTAGGCTGAGTTATCAGACCCTATTCTCTTCAAAGTTCTTGGACGAACAGTCGAGTAAAATGACATACATGTATTTCAACAGTTTGATGTTGGCTAGGATTAAATGATTACATTTTGTTCATATTTCTGCAATAGAAATTGCTCAGTATCAAAAATGAGGCCAAGAAATTTAGAAAAGGGTAAAAAAGAGAGAATGAAAACGAGTCCAAGAGACAGGGGAGAAAAAGAAGAAGATAGATAAGTTTAGACAGACAGAGATTGATACAGCGAGGGGGAAAGAAGTGAGAAAATAAGGTCTGCCTACAATGTTTTTAAGCCATTTAGTACCTAAGAGATTTATGTGTTAAAAAAAGAAAGAAATTTTAAAAAATTATAAAATTATGTTTTTAATGTGGCTACTAATATTTTTTGTCACATTTATCTTCAATTCAACAAGAGAGGACATTTTTGGTTCATTTTTTTTTTAAAGCCTGCAACTGAACCTACTAGCTCACAACTTTAGATGCTTACTGCCATGCGACTCCATGAAGTCCCCATAAATTTAATCAAGGCCCTTTTTGTGCTCAACCATTGCACTGCTCTGGCGAAATAATGATCACTCATACATGTATGTAAATTGCTGAAAGGCTTGCAATTGATTTTTTTCTTTGTTTCAATGATGGTGTCATCTTTGCTTCACTGTAGAGAATTGACAAATTAAATTACAAACATGCAGCGAAAAACATTAATAAGTACATGAAATTGCAGCCATTTGTCCTGACCACTGGAGGGCATTCAACTTTTTTGGCCTGGCAGTCACACGAGTTGCGCAAGTATCAATAAATGATTAATATGTATCACAAATCAGCACTTTTACTATACTAAATTCCATATTCAAACATGCACATTCTCGCAGTGTGACTAATCAATTGATTTTATCCACAAAATATCTGCAATTCACTGGGGGAAAATGACTGCATGTAACAAACTGCACACAATGCTACATCATGTACGTACATTTACATTCAGGGTGGTAACCAGCAAATCTTGTACGCATTGCTCTTTTTAAGATTGCATCGATAAGACTTTACTTTCCCAGAATCCATGTTTTGAAACACAGTTGAATATGAGTAAGGGAAGGGTTTTTAATGAAGTTTAATAAATGGATGAAGGATTTCATGTTGTAACATGTTCAGACATATTTCGACTTCAAGCTAAATCATAGAGAGTAGAGTTGCACTGAGTCGTGGCTCAATGGCCCAAATCACACAAATCACACAAGCCCTGGGCTCCGTAATATAAAGATTTGCGATCAATTGCAAAATGGCAATGGCCAATCAATGTCATTGTTGCATGCGCTTTTTGTTCAAATCAGAATTCATCTTTCAAATTTGCGATTGATCACAAAACCTTTATATTATGGGACCCAGCTCAGCTTAATCCTTT
Organism: Arbacia lixula; assembly: GCA_963669155.1. Lineage (NCBI taxonomy): Eukaryota > Metazoa > Echinodermata > Echinoidea > Arbacioida > Arbaciidae > Arbacia > Arbacia lixula. Next base: position 18,924,780 of record OZ022591.1, read on the forward strand.
GTATGCCAGATAAACTGCTGCTCTATGGAAATTGTAAGCATTACATGTATACAAGTCACATGTAGCATACATACATGTAGAGTTAGTGGGAGATGTTTCAAAGCGATACAAGGCCCCCAACTATGTGAAATAAATAAATAAAAAAAAGAGTCAGCCCCACAGACACATGTACCCCAAATGCCACACACTGCAGGCTTAAGAGTCTTTATGCCAGCCTAATACAACAAGATAAATATTTTTTTTCACATGCAAGTTCTGCTGCAGTTTTGAAAGCACGCAACCACTATTGAGATATTGCACTGTATAAAGCATAAAGCAGTTATCTCTCGTAAAGCGCAGCAGAACGTATGTGTGAAAATCAACTTGCCTTTCTAAATGACAAATACCAGTTGGATACTGGATAAAAAATACCCTTTTGACATCTTGAAGGATAACAATATTAAAATTGCACATGACTCGGATACTAACGGCTTTTCTAGCTTTAGTTTCAACATATTGCAAATAAACGATTTTGTAACTTAGCAGTGATCTATAATTGCACTACACCAAATGCCACTTATAAAACAGAGAATTCCATGTAGTAATCATAGAAATTAAAATGTTCCGGAACACTTATTTTATGCCATAATTCGATCTCCCTTGCCTTTGTTTGGTCATGATTTGGTCAGCATGTTGTTGGTTCCATCAAACTCAGTAAAAGTGCCTTCTTACAGCAGAAGTTCGGGCACTATAACCGCAGGGTCATCAAACAGACTACATATTATACATCACGTATGTTTGCCCTGGGGTAGAGTATGCTGAAATAGCATGGGACTCACACACCCAGCAGAACAGACACAAGCTTGAAATGGTGCAATGTGTTTGCAATGTTACCAGTGACTACAGCTCGACAACCAGTGGGGCAGCCATGGTAAACAACCTGCAATGGCCCACACTGACAGACAGGCGTCTCCAAAGATGTCTTGCTATGAAGTACCCCATCCAGTTTAATCACGTTGACATCTAATGGTGACCCCACCTCACTATATCATCATCCACAACAAGATACTGTGAACAGCCAGGTGTAGGCGTCTTCCTTCTTCACCAGATGATGAAAAGACTGGAACAAACTTCCTGAAGATCCAGCCTTGTCTCCCTCTCTCAAAAAAAACCTTCATATATACACAGCTTTTCCACAAAAACATTTGCGGCAATGTTGCCGATGCATTATAGAAAGCTGTGTACACTACATGTACAGCTCAAATGAATTGGCAAGGGTAAAGGGAAAGGGAAGAAGCCACAGTTTTAAACCGCAGTATATTTTGCCCAGTTCAGCATGAAACATGCTTTAGCCTAAAAAGCATGTCTCATGCTGAACTAGAGAAAATAAATCACGGTTCAAAACTGCGGCTCCTTCCCTTTCCCTTTACATGTGCCAATTACTTTGAGCTGTAGTGTACATGAACAGGAATCACAGAAATAATGCGATATTTGCTTCCTCCTTTAGTCTGCTTATTTTGCGGCTATTTTGCGGATGGAGACCGAGTAATAAAACTGAAATATTGCGGTAAGCGAATCTTATAAACTGCGTCCGCAAAATAGCCGTAAATATTGCGCCTTGTGCATCTCGCTCTGGCATGTGGGTCGCTAATCCCACCGCTTGTACGGCTGAGCGAAACATGTCACCATCGATTTGGAAAGAGTCCAACTGTCCAAAACACAGCAACATTACAGCTTTTGGGGTGTATAAGAATGGTGCTTTTGCAGCTCACTGGGAACTTGCTTGCCGATGTGCATCGGTAATAGCAGTATAGAACAGGGCTACATTCAGTGTGATTGTGTTCAGCTATCACACCCATACACGTTTTGTACAGGGGACGATATCCATAATAAGTGCGATGTTATTATACCCTTCCCTTCTAAGTTCTGAATCACTGATAATGATATTGTCTTGACACAGAAAGCAACCTGAACAAGAGATAAAAATGCCTGTCATATAGTACGAGGGATGATAGTAATTCTGTACGTACATTTTTGTGATTTGAACAAAACTATTTTTCCCCTAGCCATACAAATCAAAACAGATCATGCATTTTTCAATAGCTGGATTTTAAGACCCCACAGTCACACACCACGTCAATCCTCAACTTTTGCAAGGAGCAGTCCGTGGGTGTATGGCTAGTGGCCCATTCTCACCACGGGGCCCTTAATCGACGCACTAGCAAAAAATGCGTATCAGAACGAAATGGTAAGCGTATCACGCGTGAGACTATAGAATCACCGTCGGCACAACAGTTTCTGTCAAGCTACGCAATTACGAGTCAAAAAAACGCAAGTTTCATCAAATTATCGTCTTTTGAAATTTTAAGCTACAAAAAATCACATTATTCGGTAAATGTCAAAATTATTTGCCGACCAGAAAGTCCGTTTTCTCCGAAATTTCTGCCGCGCACCCGGTCCACGATCGCTTCGGTAGCCGAACAGAGAAATCAGTTTGATCGTGATGCGCTTGCCTTCGGCACTACATCATGCGCGTTCCGAGAAAATGCGATCGAAATGAAGACTCTCGTATTATGGCAGTCTCTTTTTTTCGGGCCTCGTTCCATTTAACATCTAGGGTAGCCTTCAAGAAAATAGAATTCTCCTATCAGTAGTCCACTTCAAACGTAAATCACATGAACAAGCAAACTACAAATTTCTTTTTTTTTTCTTTTTTATTCAAATCACCAAGTCACCATAAAATCAAACACATAATGGATCAGGAAAAGCCCATTGACAATACACGTAAACGTTGTGGCGTTTAAGGGCCACAACTTTATCATCGTCAAATATTGACAGTCTCACAGGTTTGCACTGAAAATACAATTATTCGTAAGTGTTTACTCAAAATTTCTCTGTAATATGATTTTGAAAATATAAAGCATGAAAGTAATTGTGATTTAGTGTAAGAGTATATTGAAATACGTATTTGTTTTCGTCTCAAATCGTAAGTGCGGCGAGAATGGCCGCATCATACAGTCAGTGTAGACTACACTAGACTAGACTAGTGCTACATTAGCAGATGCAGAAGTACGCCCAAATTTGACATGTGTAACTTATAACTGTTAACATGAGCCGAGTAAAGCCTTTGCTTGGAAACTGTCCCAAGCCAGCCCAACCAACATCATCCACCGACCTACTCCACTCATGACAGATAGACCTACTCCACTCATGCTCCAGATACGATACATGCGTAGTCCCACACTTCCTTCCGTTTACTCATACACCGGTAGTACGGAAGACCGGGCGGAGGTCCAATGCATTGCCAGTGCAATGGGAGTCCATTCAGTCTTCCTCGGCCTTCCATATTTCCCAATTTCTTTCTCCTTTCAAAACACACACACAAATAACATGGAACTTTACCATGAGCCTGGACTTGTGATGACTTGTGATAGATCAGCGAAGATGAGAGGATGAAATCGGCAGAAATCGGGATACCAAATTTCCGCTACCAAGTAACAGTTCTGAAACCATTGAACACTCCTATTTCGCCATCTTCTTCTAAATAATGGATCATTCCATTACAGTATGGGGATTGTAAATATATGCTTCCAGAGATGGTAATATATTTTTGTTCAGTAGTGATCTTTTATCCATCAAGAGGACTTGATGAAGAAATATAGGTCTATTCTTATAATAAAATTGTTATTTTTAATGGCTGGGATATTTAAAAAAAAAAAACATTTATATTTAATCTTTTTGTGATTTCCCCCTATTGGAAGCTTGAACGTTTCCAAAATAGGCCACTTGTCATTGCACAGAATACCACTTCCGGATAAAATGACTAACATTCTCATGGATATTCAATGTTGATACAATTACACATCAACATATCTCTCGCAGCAGGTTGTCGAACTTGTATAATTCACGTTGCCTTGTAATGTTCACAAGCTCCTCCCTATACGTAAACGGTAAATCATGGTATAATCCCCAATATAAATCTGAAGAAAAAATGCCAAACCTTAGATTTATCTCTACTGCGTCCTGATGAGAGTTTTACATTTTTTTCCTTTCGTACCAGGGGGGGGGGGGGGGGGGGGGGGCGTTTCATGAAAGTTGTCAGGACTGACTAAATAGTCAGTGCCAACAATTTCAGTGAATTCCTCGGTTTTAAAAGGCTGAAAAGCACTAGCCTCTAACTGTTTCTATGACAACTGTCAGAGGAATATAACTTATCAGTGCTGACAACTTTCATGGAACGTTCCCCAGGTGTTTAAAGACACTGTTGATACTTTTGAAAAAATGAAGAAAGTAAGTTACAATTTGAATTAAACTGGAATTTACATAGGATGTCATTTTCAGAAGCAGGTTTTGCAACATTTAATCAGTTAATCTTTTGAATATGTAATGATATCTTAATATGTCTACAAATTTGGACCTAAAAATGTGTGTGTATCAGATAATAGAATAAGAAAACAACAATGGCCATTTTAGTGAAAGAGCTTCAGTCTGGGATTATTTCAACTTTGAAAGGACATTTTAGGGTGTCTGCCTAAAATTTCCTTTTAAAGGGCATATACTGTACTGGGAAGGCAAAAAAGCCTTCAAAATGTAATTCTTAGCAATCATCTTGCCAATAGTCTTAAATTTATGTATTGTCCATTTTAGAAGCTTGCTGAAATTTATTTGCTCTCAAGTGATCTACATTTTGAGTAATGAGTGATTAAGTCACAAATCCTCAAAATGTTCGGCCCGAACATTTTGAAGATTCAATCATTAATCATTAATTAAACAGTGACCATTGTGCATTTTCCCAAGGTGTCAAACATTTTGTTTTTAACTGAATCAGCTTAGCTTATACACACTAACAACATGAGAATTACATAATGTTGACCCTCTCTGTATGTTTTCTTGGATAAGATCGGTATGGCACACATTGCTTATTAAAACTCACTTTTTATGCCTCCGCCACAAAATGGCCAAAGGCAGAATATTTTTGGTATTAGCATTGGTTACTGGATCGCAGTTTTTGTTTCGTGTTAATTCAAACTTTTATTTAACTAACCACAGATCTTGTGTCCATTGAGCGGTCTTTATCTGCAGGTTTCAATATAGTCTGGATCACGATTATCAAGTTCGTGATCACACATGTTGTGAAAGCGTTGAAGCACTTTATCCTGACGTTGGTTCTTTTACACGAAGGGGAGACCGGGGTGAACTGGGACGCGGGAGAAGTGGGACACCTCCTATATCTAGAAAAGTTTTCAACCAATCAGCTTACTGGTCTGAGCCCCTGATAGGCATTTGGTATCAGAGTAAAGTCACATGGAAACAACAGCGCAAGAACTCTGCTGCTATGTGTAATTTTTAATTTTATTTTTTCACACTTTTTTATATTTTTTTTTGCATGCTATATCTAGACCTTGTTAGTCCTAATAATTTGGATTTTAAGTTTTTGCAAAAATGTGCAAATTTGTAAAGTTAGCCGCCATTTTTATTTTGTGTATGTGTTGGGGGAAGCTGGGACATCACTGTTCCACATCTTACTGTCCCACTTCTCCCAACTGTGTCCCATCTCACCCCATATTCATGCTTCTCCCTATCCGTCCCACTTTACCACAGCTAATGTCCCACTTCTCGCAGAGGTGTCCTACTTCTCCCAGTTCAGAAGCTTCTTACAAATCAATAATTACACAAAATATGAGACCTGCAGCATTATGAATGAACAACCCATCATGTGGCCTAGCATCGGTAGTCTTAAGGTACAAAACATGAGTTCCCAATTCTGAATAAAAGAAAAGTTATAAGAGAAAATTCACCAACTTGTAATTTTTGTCCCACTTCACCCCGGTCTCCCCTACTGTAAACAAAATATCATTGAAATGATTTGTACACAACCCAAATGAAATCTGCAAGGTTTAATAGACTATTAGGTTACTTTTCTCAAAATTAGCCCTCTTATTTCATGGCGGACTAAAAATATCAATATTGAGGATGATGAGAATTGAACACTACTCTATTTTGTGAATACATAATTTTCTTCAGAAATGTATATCCATAAGCCATAAGCTCACAAGTTTAACAAAACATGCTGCTACATAATAGGCCTATACATGATATAAAATAACGCCGTAGATAACAACAATTCATTCATGGATTTTCATGAACGATAATATTTATAGTTATCAAGGGATAAATCAACTGATGCTGTCACAAACTCATTGATTTTCACCACCGAACTACAACAATGAAAAATTGTTCGCTATAATTGTTACGGGGAAAAACTCAATAATACTATAATTATAGTGATTCCGAGGACAAAATCAATTTTACTGAATGAATGATAATGTTTAATATTGATTCATTTGGTATGTCCTGTAAAGTTAGTCCAGGTTTAGTACAATGTTTGCTTTTAACCTTTTCGCGAATTCATTCAAATTCTAACATTAAATTTCAAACTCCTTTACAAGGGGTTGGTTGGTCATGTGTGTATTTGCAAAATGATACTGAAAAACGTTTGCTTCTGAAAGATACGAATTATGTTTATCATTGGTTCATAAAGTCAGAAAGGTTAATAAAATCACAGAAGTACAAAGTGTTTAAAATGGCTCGAAGCGTGCCTTCCTGATAAAAATTTTGTTATTCATTTGCACTGGATTTTAAAACAATTTATACTTGGGATCCACAGGATTCGATATCAAGGACCGTTATTATACTTGGTTTAAGTTGATAAAAGACATACTCAAAATAATGAATCGAAACGGTAGGAATTATCAAAAACAGTATAATACATGTGGAATTTGCTTTATAATACATGTGGATTTGCTTGGTGAATAGGAAAACACATACATACTGCATAATGTATTCATCTCTATCGTCTTTTAAATCATCTTCTTGATCATATTATTTGAATATGTATTTTGTTTTTTCATTGGATAATAAAACATCGAAGTCAAAGTTCAAATACTTCATCTTTTGAAAACAATAACGGCAGCCATCCAAATGCATTGAAATTTCATTTTCTATATGTGCTACTTTGAATTGTGTTCACTAAGTTAAGTTTGATTGATTGATCTGATTTAATGTAATTCAAAAAGGAACTATTATTATCATTTAATGGGGTGAATTTTTTTTAAAGAAATGGACACACGGTATGATCTGTCACTGCAATCCGTTATATGTTTTCTGCAGCTATTCAGAAACACAAGTTTGTTATGAGATGGCTGCTTCAACCCATTAAGAGGGTGCTCGGATATTCGGTATACATTTATCTTGTTAAAATATCCAAAGCCACAATGTTCACTTAAAGGGAACACTTTTTGAAAGAAATTATATATCTCACTCTCTCCTCTCTCTCTCTCTCTCTCCCTCTCCTCTCTCTCTCTCCTCTCTCTTCTCTCTCTCTCTCTCTCTCTCTCTCCCTCTCCCCCTCTCCCTCCCCTCTCTCTCTCTCTCTCTCTTAAGTACCATATCTGGTGACGTTGGTGACCATGAATGTAGGTTTCCTTTCCATTGACAGTCTAAGAAGCTCAATCTTCAATCTAGTTCACTTGCAATGACAATATGACTTCATGTACATGCAGGTAAAATTCATGTGTGTTTTTTTCTAGTTGTGTATAAATTCATGTTATATTCACTTATTTATGTTTTACCTTGTACAAAACCACGTGTGATTCAGCCTCCGGGATGCCAACACGAATTTCTTGTGAAATGAATTAACCATTCTATACATTAAAATGTCCTACTTTACTTTGACTATCATGACGGTTTCTCCGCATCTAACTATCTCTCTGAAGCCACTTGAAACTGTATTCTCCTACTATACTTGGACTGTATCATAACGGTTTCTCCTCTTCTTTCTATCACTCTCTGAACACACTTGAAAATGTATTCTATCCTTCTATACTTGGACTATATCATAACGGTTTCTCGGCATCTTACTATCTCTCTCTGAACACACTTGAAACTGCATTCTATCCTTCTATACTTGGACTATATCATAACGGTTTCTCGGCATCTTACTATCTCTCTCTGAACACACTTGAAAATGTATTCTATCCTTCTGTACTTGGACTATATCATAACAGTTTCTCGGTATCTTACTATCTTTCTCTGAAGCCATTTAAAACTGCATTCTATCCTTCTATACTTGGACTATATCATAACGGTTTCTCGGCATCTTACTATCTCTCTCTGAAGCCACTTGAAACTGCATTCTATATCCTTCTATACTTGGACTATATCATAACGGTTACTCCGCATCTAACTATCTCTCGCTGAACCCACTTTAAACTGCATTATCCCTTTTGAGTGTGTCTCTCTTCTTCTTTGTGGCACCAGCTCACATTCCCCTCTATTCAATTTCATACACACTTATCCAGCTTGTTAATGAACGAGTAAGGAATGGCTCATTCTGAACCAGCTCCATCTACGACGAGAAGTATGCCAAATCACTCGTCAGAGATCTGGTGAAATTAATTATTACAGTTTAATCAGGGATGTGTTAGGATGAAGGGACAACTCAAGCATAATATATTCAAACATCTGTATGGATACTAAAGCGTGCTAATGAATGTCAAAAGCATTCCACAATCACTGCAATGCTTTGATGTCCCATGCGCGGCACCGTCATTTTGCTGCCGTCAACTTGGAAAGCAATATCTTTAATTCCCTGTTTTGTTTCTCGAAGCTGTGTTTGTTGTTACATTTTTTTGGTAATTTTCAAGAAAGTTAAGGGCAACAGCACTAAAGATCCTGTATCCTAAAAAAAAAAATGTTTATTTTTGTTCGCTGATATCTCTTTTCCTCACAAAAGTATTGATGCAATCCAACAGAAGTGGACAAGCGAAATAAGACTCTACATTTCTTTTGTCCTCTCTGAGAAACCGTTGCTAGGCAATCCTGTTCGTTTAAAACGTGTAAAAAGCACGTGCTGAGACCAAATAATTTTTTGGCGGTGCCACGCATGGGCTCAAAGAAAGAATGTTGTTTCATATCCTTCCTTTACATATCCCTGGTTTAAGCAAAAGCTTTTAATACCTACAAGAATGTGTAAAAAAATATTTTCAGATCTTTCTATCTCGCTCCTGCACTCTCTCCCACTTTCTCTCTTTCTCTCTCTCTCTCTCTCTCTCTCTCTCTCTCTCTCTCTCTCTCTCTCTCTCTCTCAGCCTCTCTCTCCCTATTTTTTATGTTAAGTACACAACATAAAATGCTGTCATACACCACAACCATCTAAAATTGTATGTACACATTTTAATACATGTATTCATTCATACACAGTTTACAAAATGAAATTACGTGATTACAAGGATGTCAAGGAACAATAATGAAAATCATAATTGCTAGAAACCAATGCAAACAACATATTTAAATACAGCATGTGAATAACCTGGACTTTCATAATAATAATAAATATCTTAATTCGATTTGTTTATTTAACATACAGGCATGAAATGCTTTGGTATAACTGGAATGAATTGACTAGAATATTCAGCTTTGTGAATTTAAAACACTTCTCTTTAAGTACCATTGCTGCTGATTATTTAACTTCTCATCAAAAGATATTACATCTACACTCGGCCAACCCACACCTTTTTATTTTATACAATTCATTATTCACTTAATATATTTTTTCACTCAAACAGCAACATATTATTGAGCAAAAATAACATATCAACAGAACATAAATAAACCTAAATGAAATATCAGCTCTCATCCTCCATTTCAGTATAAACAAAAAGGTACAAGCAGTGTGATGGAGCCAGATACTATGCCCAAAAAGCAGACAAAGTGAAATACTGAAAATTATTGCTATTCCAATGTCAATGTAAGCCATGGGGGCACAAAATACAGCATGTACCTAGAATTTTGAAGGAGGAAGCATGGTATGAAAGCTGTAGACTAGTCATAATGTCTGAGCAGACAAGGATCATTTAAATCTCTAACGGAAGTAATATGCCACTGCAAGGGCCACAAATGAGAAAGTAAATGTTAATCCTCTAGTAACTTCGGACTGGGAGGAGAAAACTAGCCAAATTGTGATGTTATTTCTACACAAGCTGTGGGGTAGGGGGTGGAAGATACTAGTATGAGGCAGGCCAAGGTTCATTTCTATCTTCTACAGCCGCTTGGATTTACACGCACACGCCACATGAAATGATTCTGTAATACACAAACTTACTGTGGTATTTCTTCTCAAATGTGACTTGGAGGGTGGGGGATCTCACTTGCTAGTAAGGAGGGGCTCCCCTTAACGTACAATATCATGTAATGCCTTTGCAGTCTTTCTCCTGCAATAATGATTGTGGGTCAGGGGTAAGAGATGAAGGAGGAGGAAATGGGGGAGTCCTTTAATGTTTGCCTCCTCGCTTCTTATCTGGGAGTGCTTGCTTCTGCTTCAGCTCCTTGGCTCCCGAGAGGTCGTACTGGAAGCCCTTCTTCTTCGCTGCTTCTTCTCTCTTCAAAACCTAATAGGAAAATCAAATCCAAAGGTAAAAAGATAATAACTGTTGTGTCACAAATTGAAGTTAATAAACAAACACATGATCACAGTTTTAAGTTGACAATGATGAGAGCTGAAAGAACTTGCTTTAATCTGAAAATGACTCCATTTTGGTAATCGTGGTCATAGATATCTGTCACCCTCACTTGGTGAACATTCTACAAGTCATTACAGATTCCTAATATTTTCAAACTCCCCTTCTTAAAGAAGGCCCCTGTTCACACAAGCTTGGTGTTTATCATAAAATGTAGGGTGCAAGTGGTATTACATATTATATCCCTCATTAATATATTCCAGCTCGTTGATTGGTTAATAGTATGTCACATGACTACAAATAGTTCAACTATCTAGAGCGAAAGAAGCTCAGAGTTACAAAAAACGATAAGACAATATTCATAATCCCAATCCAGGATATTTCAGGTGAAGATGTTTTGATTACAAATTAGATAACAAATTGATAACTTACCCCTTTCATAATCTTCTGTTTGAGTTCATTCTGGGTGAGTGGCCTGTTATCTTCGTCACTCATCTCGGAACCCTGGTCACTGTCGTAGTCGTCCCCGGTGGACGGGGGCAGGATGTTGAGCTGGGCAGGGGCGGGCACTGGGCCCTTCCCAAGAAGACCGGGCACCTTAGCCTCCACCTAGGAAAACAACCAAGAAAAATATGGTTAGGAACATGATTCAAAAGACAATACGTTCAGTGCTATAGTTCTGTGGATTTAATGGTGCAAGATCAAAGAAACAAGACATAAATCATATGGTTAAGAACATATGATTCAAAAAGCATTATATTCAGTGCTATAGTTTTGCTTGTTTGATGGTGCAAGATCAAAGAAACAAAGACATGAATCACGTGGTAAGAGGTATGATTTGAAAGTCAATATTTTTTTTTTTGATATTTATTGTATTCATATTTGTATATTACGATCAGGCTGGTTGTTTTTTCTTATTATATTGCAAGAAGGACCTCATTTTAACAAGCTATGCTTTCATAAGTTCTCCTCGTCTTTCTATTTTCACTATGATGCACCATTTAAATTTGTTCCTTTTTTCGTTCCTTTCATGTACTCTGTCACAAGTTCTTAATCAGTTAAATCTTACAGAGATTTTAATTGGAGAAAGACAAATAACATTGAAACTTGAAACTTGACACCATCCTGAAGAAAAGCACACACAGAGGCTGTCTTACCTGTTCAGCATTCTTGGTATCATGGTAGATGCTGACAGTGAGCAGCTCATTGGTTCTCTGCTCCACCAGGCCCAGGTACTGCATGATGGTATCGTCAGTGACTCCTGCAGCGCTGCCTAGCATGTTGGTAATCGCTGAGCTATCACAGTTGGTCTTGGCAAACAGTGAGTTCACCCCTACAGAACAGAATGAGAACAAACGCTATGAAAATGCGAACCATTTCCTCCGTACACCCTTACATTACCAGGTTGTGAAAACCCCACTGGCTTTTTACACATCTTCATGCCAATGGTATTGAGAGAGTTGCTTCATGTGAGCAGTTATCAGCGTTACAACAATGTAGTGTGTGTATGTAATTCACTTCTCTTTACATCAACCAAAGTATTTGATATCGGTGTTGCACAATGGGAATTGTTTAGTGCTGAATAAAATATCTTATACACACAGATGTTGAAGTCCAAATTCGTATAAAAGTGAAAATCTCATTAAAAATTTAAAGCAGTTTTTATGAGAATAATAATTGATGTACTGTCACCAAACCTGCTTCCCAAAAAATTGACATGTTTTTCCTTTATAATGTGGATATTTCAGCATGATTTGAGTTGCAACTATTTTAAAATCATTCCTCAAAATTGTCAAAAGGTGTTTTTTTTAACACCTGAGACATGTTGCATATATAGGTTTTCATTTATTGTGACTTACCATCAATGTTAACTTTCATGTCAACAGCCAATGAGTTCTCATTATTGCACCTGTTGCCATGGGAATTACTATTGTTGGGAAGTTATAATAAGTGACAACCTATATGCAATGTGGCCCTGGTACTTGTACAAACCTCCTTTGAGCTGGTCCAGGATCTTGTTAACGCTTTTGATCTTGGCATCGTGCTCATCAGCGAGCTTGGTGGCAGCTGCTTGCCTCTCCTCTAGATCCTTCAAGATGGCCTTCCTCTCAGCCTCCATCTCAGAGCCCTGCTCCTCAAACTGACGCATCTCCTCCTTGATCTGTGACAGAACAAACCAATCAGGGATGGTAAATCAGGGAGTGTTGCATGAAACTTTAATTTCTGAGAATTGGATCAGTACTTGCATAGATTGTATTTGAAATCAAAACTATTCAATATCAGATGATATACATGTAGGAAGCATGTTGTAGAGAACTTCTAATAGTGAGAATGTTAAAGTGAAAAAAAAGGGTTTTCTGTAAAATATGTCTCATTCGTAAAGTTACATTAATCAGCACACATGAAATACTAAAATTAATGATTTTGAAGCTCAGTAAAAAGGTCAATACTTCTTTACGAGTTCAAATTTGAATAAATACCACAATCCAGAAATGTGCATAATCAATATCCTTATAATTGTGCAATAACTTATCGATTTGAGAGTACTATTGAATGTATTTATCATGTACATCATCTTTCTAACTAGTATCAATCAACTAAATAATAGTTCTACAACCTCTTCTTGATTTGACCTGTCATAAGAACATGTCACTTCTACCACCTCACACATACATACCTCTTCGATCTGGTCGGACAGCATCTCCATCTCGTTGTTCTTCTCATTGACGAAGTTGAAGAGGGCAAAGTTGCGGTCTTCCGTCTCGACAAATTTGTTGACGAGGAGCGTCAGATCCTCCTCCTTGGTGATCTCTGAGATGCGCTCGAAGGCCGCTTCATAAGCCTCGATGGAATCCTCCTGGCGTTCTCGGCGGCGCTTGTCGGCGGCCTCCATCTCTGTAGAGGGATCAGAATTTGATTTGATTTAATTTAATTCTATTCACTCTAATTTACAGGGAACTGTGGTATAGTGGTGAGAGCTCTTGACTCTTGCACAGAGATCCTGGGATTGAGCCCAGCCCAGTGCATATACCCTTGGATAAGTTGTTTTCCCTATGTTTGTCCCTCTCAACCCAGGTATTCCTGATCCAATTAGATTAACTAGCATCTAGGGTTTCATACTTTGCTGCTTGGCTAAAGCCATGGTAATAATCAGATGCATTACAGATGCCTCGTATTACAACAGCTGGTGTTATGCCAAGCAAATTTGTGCTAATTCAGATATACTTCATTATTTTTTTTTCTCGTCCTTCCAAAAGAACTGTACATCTCATTCCTCTTTTTACCAGAAAGGAGTCTTAAGCCCAAGTTATACATGCATCAGTAGCCATGATTGTGAATTATATACACATTGTAATCAAAATGCCTGTCTCCAAGATTTCATGATCTGTTCTCACTAGTGCAACCTGAACATCCCACAGTTAGAACATCTAGAACTAAAAGACTGTCATCCTATCTGTTGACATTCCTCTAGACTAGATCTAGAGTCTGTGTACCTGAATGGTTCTAATCAAGAGCTTGGTGGAGTTACCTCGCTTCTGTCTCCAAGACTTGAGGTAGTCGTCCTCCTCCCTCTCCTGCCCCTTGATGTTCATGAAGTCTCTGAGACGTCTGTCATGGTCGATGACCCTCTGTAGCTCCTTCATCTCCTGCTGGTGTTGGGCCAGGTCCTTGTCTGCCTTCTCCTTGAGAAGCAGCACCTTGGCCTGGGCCTCATCCCTGGAGTCATAGGCCTGGGTCGACTGATCAATCACCTCCCCAATCTCCTGTCGCAGCTCAGACTTCTCCTGCAATGGCAACGTGTCAGGATTTAGACATTAGCGTTCTGGCTCATATTTACAGAAGAGCTCATCTTTATCTTGTCTGATCTATGTCAAATCAAGACCATACATGTTCATACAATGCACAGGCTACAGATTTTCAAAGAGCCAAAGTATGTTTTTGTTTATCCATCTCTTTCCATTTCCAGGCAAAACAGTTAATATACAAAAATGGAACAATGTGACAAATTTTAAAATCAGAAACACACAAACCCGTCTACAACGCCTGACCACTGGTGGTAGAGACTACTAAGCTGTGATTGTTGAAACTTTTCACAAAGTCTAACACTCTGTATTATTTGCCTAATGAATTAGGAGGCAGGACGGATGCAGTGACCTTAGACGAAGAAAATGGAGATTCTAGAAACTACACTTACTTAATAGTCAATATAAATGCCTGCAAATGCCTTACAGTGCAAAACTAGCAATGATATACCTTGTCCAGCTTCTTGCGAATGTTCTCGTAGCGAGTACGTTCCACCCGGAAGCTGTCAATCTCCTCCCTCAGCAAAGCATTCTCTGTCAGCATAGCGTTGAACTTCTCATTGGCCTGAAAGGATGAAAAGAAAGCGATAATAAGCAAATAATCAACGTTGATGAAGGTGATGGGACGAACTATCACTTCCGAGGCGATCTGGATGTAGCTATCTTTCCGAAGCGCAGCTGAGGAAAGATAGCGTATACATTCAGATCGCCGAGGAAGTGATAGTTCGTCTCTTTGCCTGAAACCAAAAGTTGATTATTTGCTTTATATTCCACATTGGAAACCAACTATCTATACCAAAAATGACAATTTGACATACAAAAGTAATGTTTACTTCTCTACCTAACCCCGAGCTGCTGCCATGGGGAACACGCGTATAGGACGTGCGTTCGGACGCGTTAGATAGTCCGAGTGTAACACACTTTTATTTCGCGCGTACTCAAAATATTGATCATGCGTTAGGACTGTGAGGAATGAAGAGATCAGCGAAACCAAAAAGTACTATCACCTAAAGTGTAACAAACTTTTCTTCTCAGGTGATCAGATGGGCAAAACTACGCTTTATCACGTGATCAACTCTTGACCAATCATATAGCAACATTCTTAGTATGTGGAATATAAATGCAGATATGCTTCTACCATACAATGGACCTATCATATGGCATCGTTTACCTGATAAAATCTAAAGTTTCAAATTGATTTTGCCATTTGGTCAATATCTGTATCTGACAATTTTCGTATTGTCACTTTGTGACATGTGGCAATATCTTTCTAATCAAATTCAATATGAACTCAATGTATGAAGTTGAAAGGATGAGAAGGATGAAAAAAAAAGAAGGAAAAAAAATGGACAAAATTAAGAACAACAATTAGAAAACATGAACAAAGCAAAATGTCAGGAAAGTATTCAAGGAGACCAACTGTTGACAAGAAGGAGGACAGAAGATATAGAAAAAGTTGAGATTTAGAAGAACATCTAGAAAACAAGAAAAGCAAGAAAGAGAGGACAAGGCATTAGCAATATTGTGTCTCGCCCACTTGCGAAAATAACCAGAAATATCGCGATCTCCGTTGCTACGCAAAAGA
This sequence comes from Arbacia lixula, assembly GCA_963669155.1. NCBI lineage: Eukaryota > Metazoa > Echinodermata > Echinoidea > Arbacioida > Arbaciidae > Arbacia > Arbacia lixula. Next base: position 18,940,664 of record OZ022591.1, read on the forward strand.
AAACTGAAACAAACAAATAAGCAACTTTAAACAGACAACATCAAAATCAGGTGCAAAATAGTGACTTTGAATAAATTTGCATAAATGTGCATGAGTAATGTTTGCCTAAATCTACATCAGTAATGCTCACACATGCTCACACAATTCTGTGCACAAGTTAGGAAGCCTTCACCAAGAGTCTTGCAAGTAAACTTTAATGTATGACCTCAAATGACCTTTGACCTTATCATGTGACCTCTTACAGCACAATAACATGCAGGTGCCCCCAGTGCATCCATCATCCAAGTTTGATTGCCATTGTAGCAACATGTGATGAGTTATGTGTGATAAGAGAGTTTTGCAAGTAAACTTTAACGTATGACCTCAAATGACCTTTGACCTTATCCTGTGACCTCCAACGGTACCATAACATGAAGGTACCCCCAGTGCATCTATGACCCAAGTTAGGTTGTAATCCAAGCAACCTATGTGAAGTTATTTGTCAAAAGAGAGTCTTGCAGGTAAACTTTAACGTATGACCTCAAATGACCTTTGACCTAATCCTGTGACCTCCAACAGCACCATAACATGTAGGTACCCCCAGTGCATCTATGACCCAAGTTAGGTTGTAATCCAAGCAACCCATGTGAAGTTATTTGTCAAAAGAGAGTCTTGCAGGTAAACTTTAACGTATGACCTCAAATGACCTTTGACCTTATCCTGTGACCTCCAACGCCACCATCACATGAAGGTACCCCCAGTGCATCTATGACCCAAGTTAGGTTGTAATCCAAGCAACCCATGTGAAGTTATTTGTCAAAAGAGAGTCTTGCAGGTAAACTTTAACGTATGACCTCAAATGACCTTTGACCTTATCCTGTGACCTCCAACGGCACCATAACATGAAGGTACCCCCAGTGCATCTATGACCCAAGTTAGGTTGTAATCCAAGCAACCTATGTGAAGTTATTTGTCAAAAGAGAGTCTTGCAGGTAAACTTTAACGTATGACCTCAAATGACCTTTGACCTTATCCTGTGACCTCCAACGCCACCATAACATGAAGGTACCCCCAGTGCATCTATGACCCAAGTTAGGTTGTAATCCAAGCAACCCATGTGAAGTTATGGATCATAAGAGAGTCTTGCAGGTAAACTTTAACATTTGTGACGGACGACGGACGACGGACGGACGACGGACGGACGCCATTTGGATCCCTTAGTCTCGCCTTCACCTCCGGTGGGCGAGACAAAAAGGGAGGAAGAAGAAACAAAAGGAAAAGGGAAGAAAAAGAGCAAAGCCAAATGTAAAGAAAAATAGTCTTGGGAGACGCACCTGGTGCAGTCTGTTCTCCTTGACCCGGATAGCCTTGAGGGTCTTCTGAGTGTGTTGCTGACTAGCATGCACCCCGCCCATGTTCTTGTGCTGGTCTCGGATCTCTTTCTCCTTCTTGGAGATCTTGGAGTCAAGATCAGCCTGCTTGTCCTTCTCCTCCTGCACAAACTTCAGGTAGTTGTCTGATGGGGACAAAGGAAAGGTTGATTCATGAGTGGTAGATCATGGCCAGAGCATGTGCTTGTATTGACACCAGAGCCCTGTTGCATAAAGCTTACTACTTATGGTACTGTAACTTTATTATCAATGGCAAGTTCTATGGAAACCTGGAATTTGATTGGCTGTAAAACGATGACCACATCAAATACCATTAATGGTAAGTTCTATGCAATGGGACCTAGGTGCCTAGCTGAAGCCTTGTTTTCAACCTATGTGACTTATAGTGCATTTATAAGACTTTTGGATAGAAGCATGGTTTAAAACACACCTAGATTCAAAACCCAAGTTTCTACCCCCCCCAAAAAAAAATAAAATAAAAATAAAACAACAACAACAACATATCAATGCTCAGAGAAATGTAGAACATGTTTTTCTGTACACATCATGTTTTGAAACACTGTATGACATCAAAATGCATTTCACATAATACTCACACCTTGTTTCTGTCGTCACAAAGCCTTACACAGAATACGCTACACAGGGAAAACTGCGCAGAATGAACTGTGCAATGGCACGGTCAATAAAAATGTGTTTTACACCAAAACAAAAATCATCTCAATGCACCCGAGAGAAAGACAAATTCTAAGAACGCAACGTCATATAAATGCAACCTTATGCACTTGTCATTTTCAAGACACATCTCTTGACCCCCAGTGATGGTGCGTCATGTTCCCCAGAATTGTGATGCACAGGTCTGTTATGGACGCAAAATGTTCGTCACAAAACTGACCCATATGTGCACCATAGTACATGTAAATCACTTTACAATGTGTCATTTGGTGTGTCAATGGGACCATCACTCTTCTCTGAACTCGTCTTAAAGTATGTCATTGGTTCGTCATTTTCATGAAATGTATCATATGTTCGACTCAGATGTGCGTTGATGTAAATCACTTTCTGTGACAGAGGGTGCGTCATGGTATCAAAATTTGTGACTCACATCGGTACAATGATGCCCCATCCCCGGGGGTCAAGAGGTGCGTCTTGCAAGTGCATTATTGGTACTGTACTTACCTCTCTCATCGATGAGATTGTTCAGCTTGTCAACGTTGGAGCCGTCTCGTGATTGGTTAGTCTGGCTATCGGACAGGTGCAGGTCTTTCATCAACTCATTCTTCTCAGATTCCAAAGTGCTGATCTCGGCACTGTCAGGAGAACAAGACACACAAGACAATCAAATTGATGAGGACATTGTGTGCCATAAAGAGCAACCTTTTACATGTATATCATACAATTCATCAAGTCACTTTCATTCAAGTTAATTTTTGTGTAAGGAATATAATCATTGCACTATATGATACACCATTTCCATTAGGCTCGGTATAGTATCCTATCTTTAATTTTTTATCTAGAGGTCTTCTTCCAGTGCAGTATGCTTGTTGCTACATTAGTCAGTGCATTAAATTTAAAGAGAAAATTTTGTGCTGGGTCAAAATCGTTCCTATGATCTTTTCCCCTCCTACCAGGTGATCATATGCTCTCCTGGGAGGACAGCAGCAATGTGGATTAAATAACTTGCGAAAGGACACATTCAAGTATTGTATACCCTGTTGGGATTTGAACCCGCAACCTCGAGATACTCAGTCACAGTTCAAAACCAAGTTACCATGGCACCCTTTGCATGAGATGACCACGGGAAAGTTTGAGACCCTATGGAAGAACAGAAGTAAGTTTTTATTGCTGCTGAAATGGGCTATGCACCATATTCTGGGTATTTTGAATTGATCGTCCGTTGTAGATTGATTTACGGAACTAAAAACCCACACTTCACAAGCCATCGGCTTTCTGGTGATGCCTTATACTTATATTCATTGTTTATGAAAGTTGTTTATTTTTGTTTGTTAAATGAATAAAGAATTGAAAATTAAAGAATTGAATGTAAAAAACAAAAACAAAACAAAACAAACAAACAAATTGCAGGCTACTCTACTTTGTTGGCTTACATTTGTCTCCTGATGAGATCCTGTGACTCGATGTTGTAGGCATTGCGATCACCCTCCATGATTCGGTACTGCCGTTGAAGCTTACTCAGCTCCGACTCGGCTACAAGAAGGAAACATTGAAAACAGTGCTCAGCAGGAATGAGGAAGAAATTCAATGGGATAGTATCCACATAATGACAGGTAATAAGTAAAAAGACTTCTTCATACATTTATCTTCTTCTGAAAGTAAAAATTGTCATTCGATTCTAAGTAGCAAATTTGAAGTTTGCCATTGCTGTTCTGTACTTAAGCCTTTATTTTATCATACAATTTGCAATAAAAGAAAGGAAACTACCAACATGATGGGAAATTAACTTCTTGGTAGGCCTAGACCTAAACTCTTTCCTTGTCAAACTGTTTGAAATAGGATGTCATAATCAATGTAATCTTCCAGGGAATCTTACGTATTAGAGCTAAACATCTGTTTGGACTACTCTTTGTTTTTAGATAAATTAATTGGTCATCTTGGATTGATTTGTCTTCTTCTGCACAGTGGACACGAGAATTAAAAGCTTACCGAGCTGCTGGTCGGCATCGACATCGCTGATGTCGGAGCGACGGCTCGCGGATCGTGGGGCTCCTCTTGGCATGATGACTGATTGGGCTCAGATCAGATTCTGCAAATGAAATCCCTGGGGAAATGCGAACAGACAGCAATAAATTATACTTCTAAATTTTAGTGTGAAATGATGAGGAGGCCTTCCTTCAGCAGTGGAGAGAAATAGGCTAAAAAGAATAGAATAGAATAGAAATTACGGCAGGGTGTTGCAGCATGCAGCATTGATTGGGTCTCTCGGAGCAGGGCTTGCATGCAATCAGACTCAGCAACACACACATAAACATGATTAACTTCGTAACTTAGTTCTAACAAGCAAGTTAGCGTCTAAACTCTAACGTTAAATCATGTTTTGTCAAGATTCTGAGCAATGATTGGAACCATAGAGAATACAGACACAGGAAAAGAGCAAGTCGATCACACATACTGCACTGACACAGGAGAGTCAGACACAGTCGGACTCGGAGTCGGACTCCGACTCCGAACTAGTAACATCAGACATTCAATCAAAATTTAAATGAAGGACAATAAAAGAAGGAATTAAGGACAACGAACACAGAAAACGTGAATGGTGTATAGCCATTACCTTCTTTCAACACGATAATATCCTAGTTTTATCTCTTTGTTTGTGCAACCTCCAACGACAGACGCGTAGATTTCAGAGCTGCATGCAACGTGTATGTAAAATTGCTGTACGAAACAAATGCACACTGTTATTGCGGTCGGTCGCGATATACGCAGCACACGTCGTACGCTACGGTATACGGTACGGGTATCCAGTGTCAACAATACTACGTTGTGTATCAGGCGGTTTCCTTAGGAACCCGACACGACCTCTACGACGAATGGTGGCGGATATCGAGGCCTAGATCAGAGATAACGACCGTTATAAAGATATAAATTTTATACAGCCAAACCTGTCCGCTCAAAACACTTTAGCATTATAATTGCTGCCACTTATCTGGTAACATCCACTCGTCTGTGACTCTGTAGGCCGAGCAAATTGCTCAAAAACACACTAAATGATTTTTTAAAAAGTTGCAACTAAAATTTCACTGAAATTTACACTTCGCGAAATCACAGAATGTCAAGTTTTTAGAAGCAGGGGTCGTGATGTTTTATTGATTATTATTTATGTAATAAATAATCTGTAGAATACTAAATAAGATTTTTACTTTTAAATAGGGCAAATTTGCCTCCTGCCTTAAAGAGCATATACTGTACTGGGAAGACAAAAAACTTTCAAAAGGTGATCATGAGCAATCTTCTTGCCAATGGTCTAAAATTCATGTATTGTCCATTTGAGAAACTTGCTGAAAGTTACTTGCCCTCAACTTGATCCACATTTTCAATTAAATTACAAATCCTCAAATTGTTCGGGCCTAACAATGTCAGGATTTATGGTCGCTTCACATGACTGTGTAATGCACAATGGGCATTGTGTTCTGAATTGATTATCTGATACACACATTTGCATAAAGTGAAAAGTAGATTATATTAAAAATTATATTCACAGATATATAGCTAAATGCGAGTGATGCATATATAAATACGAAGGCAGGTGGATAGGCCTACTAAGCTATCCCGCAACTGTCTGTCTTAAAACACAATTGTTAGGAGTAGCATCTATTTCCCATGAGAAAAGTACATTACAGGATAATTTAGAAATAGGGGCGGTTGGAGGGGAGGGGGGGGGGGCATTCCTTTTGAAAAGACTGAATTCGCCACTGCCAGAAAGTCACTTGACTAAAATCAATTTAGACAGTCAAACCTGTGGTAACGAACATGTGTATAGAACCAGGGAGGTGTTCCCTGGTAGAACCAAGGTTTGATTCCGCCACTTAATATTCACGATGAGAAGAGCTCTGCTCTCAACAGTATACGCGAAGTTGCGTCACGTTCACCTGGATTTTATAGGTCATATAGGCCTACATTCCTATACATGCATGCATTTCGCTGCTGAACTTTTGATTTTGTCACTAAGTGCCTATTATGTAGGTAAAAAGGACTGGCAAATACGAAATTTGATACTTTTTTGTTAAATGGAAATAGCTTCGGCGCGGCTGGACACGTTTTTCATGTTGTCTAAAAGGAAAACATCTGAAAGTAAAGTTTCATGCAATTTTTTTGATGGAATATGATGATGAAAATTGTGAAATTGAGACTAAATTTATACTGCAATTTAATATCACGTTTAGAGCCTTTTTGCCATTATTGTAACGATATTCCTCGACTGGATCCTTAGAGATGCATCGTGTATTACAACTGTTACAACTGCGCAATGGGGTGAGGATATATCCCCAAATTCATCGGATTTTGTTTAGGCCTATACGTCAAATCCAGGCAAAAATCATCCAGACAATCGGTGGAATTGAACATCGAGGTCAAAGAGAAAATCTTTGTAAAGCATCCTTCTGTGACTAGAGGGAGAGTACAATGGATCTGCTGACGGCTGATGGATATCCATGTACTGAAACATCCTTGGTAGAACGCTCGACTGTTTTAACGACCACCCAGTATCCCAACTGAAAATTTGCATATTAAACCCGTATACAACGACCATGTGCACACCGCGACCAGCAACTACACATTATTGTCTCCGAACAGACAAAAGATGATCACTTAAGCCAGCACTGTCAACGTTCATTATAGTGGTCAATAGTGTCTGTTTACCTGCTAAAATTGTGTTGCGTCTGCAGTTGTGACTGATTACGGATGTTCATACTTCGACGAAGCAAGCTGAGATGGCTTTTACGGTTGTAGATCCGGGTTTAGTGGGAATAAAGAGAGCATTAGAACGCATCTACGTATGAAATTCTTCACTTCAGAAATTCAATCCTAGATGTTCTTCTTTCAATCTTCAAATTTATTTGTGAAAACTGTCGAACAAATCACATTAATGTACTTTAACGTACATTGTTCTATAAAACCCAATATGCATGTGTATTACCAGAGAGCTAGCTCAGGCAAGACTAGTAGAGGCCTGCTCTCAAATCTAAAATATTCCATCAATCTGTACATAAAGACCACATGCTTTTAGCAGGGCGTTGTTCTTGTTTCCCGTGAGTGTTCGTTCTGTGCAGGTATGACTGTAGTCACCAAGTGAAAAGAATAATGTTGATTAACTGAAAGGCTACAATTCATATGTGTATGTGTGTGTGTGTGAGAGAGAGAGAGAGAGAGAGGGGGGGAGAGGGAGAGAGAGAGAAGGAAAAGAGTGTGGAGAAGAAGAAGAAGGAGAAGAAGAAGAAGAAGAAGAAGAAGAAGAAGAAGAAGAAGAAGAAGAAGAAGAAGAAGAAGAAGAAGAAGAAGAAAAAATAAGAAGAAGAAGAGGAAGAAGAAGAAGAAGAAGAAGAAGAAGAAGAAGAAGAAGGTGAAGGAGAAGAAGAAAAAGAAAAAGAAAAAGAAGAAGAAGGAGAAGAAGAAGAAGAAAGGGGGCAAAAATCAGCGGTATAACAAAAAAGAGAGGAAAACTGTCGTGAATTCGGAGCCCTTTATGACTCTGTGTGAACTACATCACTAGCGCCATCCCGTGGTGTTTATAAAGCAGGAGCTGCGTCAAGACGATCGACCACCAAGTAAAGGGAGTGTAGTGAGGGGAGGTTGTTTCCCTTTTTGACACAACATAGGGCGTCTTTAATCTGTTAAAAATCATATGATTTCCACATACATTAACGTAACTACGTGAGAAGAAAAGTACTTCCACACATTGGGTTTGCTCAGACAGGAATTGAGAAATCTTACTCTTTACATTTAATAAAGAGAGAATAATTTTTTTTTATGGTACTGTAGGCTTGGATGGATGGTTAGGAAGATGTAATGCTACGAGAGTAATAGTGATGAAAAAAAGGGAAAAGGGGGAAAACGAATTTGATCACTGTTACAATGTTTTACATACTTATTTTACTCACATGAGTTGTGCAGACTGATTATGTTTATACTAAGGAGCCTGGTTTATGCAATTCTTCGAGTAGACTTTCTTCCATAGACTTCGTTAGGTGTTGGGATGTGTTTACTGTCTCTGTGGGAAAAAGGACCGGGGACTTGGAGTGTTTTCGCCAGCAAAAAGCTTAAAGAACCCTGGAAAATGATAAAAGAGCCCCCCCCCCCAAAAAAAAAAAAAAAATAATCATCATAGACACAATGTAAAATTGTAGACAAATCGGCCAATATGCTAAATAAAGTAGCCCACAAATTTTGTATGATTTTCTTTTCTCTGCCTGATACTTACTTTGGTTTTTTTTTTCAATTTGAACAATTTTTTATATTGAATACTCATTAAATGAACACAAGGGTTACTGAGAATATACTGTACTGGGAAGACAAAAAAAACAACAACTTTAAAAGGTAATCATGAGCAATCTTCTTGCCATCAATGATCTTCAGTTCGTGTATTGTGCATTTTAGAAACTTGCTGAAAGTTATTTGCCCTCATATAATCCACATTTTGAGTAATTTGTGATTAATTCACAAATCCCTCACATTGCCGGTACCCTTAGGTCTTAGGCTTGGATCAGGGATACTGTTATGGAAGGATATGAAACAACTTTCTTTCTTTGAACCCATGCCCCACGCCGCTGATAACTTATGTGTTTTCAGCAGGTACTCTTCAGGTGTTTGAACAATGACGATCATGATTGTGCGGCAACAGTTGCAGAGAGAACAAAAGAAATTTAGAGTCGCGTTTCGCTTGTTCCGTTCTCTTAATGACATCAATATTTTCATGAGCACAACAGGTATCAGCAAACACAAATAAACAAGCTTTTCAAGTAAAATATCTCCGCTGCACGCAAACGCACACAAACACCGTTAATGATAATACACAGCTTAACATATCATTTTGAAAATGGTTGAATCCCACAAATGCACAAGATCTCGGACAGTGAAGAAATTAGTCAATTTTGTTAGTACATGTAATATAATTTCTTATATGTCCGATTTTTTTTAATGATTCCTCATTATTTTTTCACAACAAAAGCAGAGTAAAGGATCTATCTATGCCCTTAACGTCCTTATAGTTTGCAAACAAATTTGTCAAGAACAAAGCTTCTAAAGATAAATGGGTAATTAAAGACATTTCTTTTCAAGTTGACAACAATATTTAATGTCGGCCCTGCGCATGGTCATGATGGTACATCAAAGCATTGTCATGATTATGGAATGCTTTCGACATTCATGAGCACGCTTTAGAACCCATACATATGTTTGAAAATCAATCATGCCTGAGTTTCTTCTCCTTCCTAACACCTCCCTGTTTAGATCAAGCCTAAGGCCTAAGCAGGAAGGTGTTATAACTGGAATCGGCACGAAGAGTAATTTATTCATACACCAGTCGGGTTCATTGATAGCACATTAGAATATTTGACGCTTTTGGTTCTTTGATCCAGTGACGACCGCCGCCAGACAAGCAATACAAAATTTGGATGCATTTAGAGTTCTGTATGCGCAGAAGATTTCAGAACCACTTTATGTACTGAAGTGCGTGCGCAGTACTAGTATAGCTTTAAATTATACGAATCTGTGCATTTCAGATTATATTGTTGCTTCGTTTTTGTGATAAATCGAGAATACTGTAGAAAACATGTCAGAAAAATGCCTCCATATCGCATATTGGGCAATCATATTTCCTTACAAATATCTTGTAAATCGTTTATTGAGTGTTTCACCTTCCATGGAAACAACCTTGATTTCGTGTCCGGAGATGTCCGAAAAAGTTACGGACCAAATTCTTTGTACGATTTTGTCAAAATTTCCCTTCGCTTACCCCCAATCTTATTTCTAGTGTGTGTAATGAGATCCCAGCGAGGGCTCAACGGTTGACATATTTCTCAAACCAGATTTTCTTTTGTTAGTCAGAGGATGGTACTACCTAATTAGAAATACAGCGTATTGTTTAAAACACCTGAATGTCTTGAATTTTTATGAGACGGCGGTCATCATAGATCAAAGGAAGTCTATCCGAGCGCAGTCCATCCATGATGAGGGTACTGATTCATTCATGGTGCGCAAACGACCATAATGCGTACTCTTATTCCGAAGACCCTCGGCAACTCATATATGATATCTTGACCAGTCGTCGCGTGAAAAATACGGTGAAAATGACTGAAATGACAGAATTATATCAAATTCTTAGATTCATTTGGTTAAAAATATCTAGTATAAAGTTTGAAAACATTAATTTTGGACTTTGTAATGATGTAATTCTGTAAATTCACTCATCAAGGACAGATAAATGTAAAAAAAAAAATGTATTGCTCCCCCTCCACCCCCCCCCCCCTTCCCCACCCGCTGCGGACTTTGCCCTGGACACGGCATGACCGGAGGCGTCGCAGTGCTGCCCGTCATGATTGCTGTCTGTTAGTGATTTTCCTACAGAATGGCATACCGCCATACATTAATCAATGAAATTAACAGACTCCATCCTCATCACAAATTAACGGCATATGGGTACTTTATATGATTGAAACGTTAGAGGGTATTTCGCCAGCTAGCTGCATACCCCAGGTTTTGCCATGGCAGCAGAGGTACACGAACGTCGTGTTCCATCGTCATCGCGGTCATCATGGTGATGTAGCGAGCAGCTCAACCAGACTTTGGGGTGGGGGAGAGGCGAGTAATCATGATGATGTAGAGAGAAGCTGCTCAACAAGACTATGGGGGGGTGGAGATGGGTGGAAGGGGGGAGGTGGAAAAGGGGGGGGGGGGGGGGGGGTGAGTAATCATGATGATGGAGGGAGCAGCTCAACCAGGGGTGGGGTACAAGTGGGTATTTTCTCCGGGCTGACAATTTTCGTCGATCGCGCGATCACCCGATATCGCTGCGCTGAATTTCGTCGCGAGCTGTGTACACGAATTCGGGCTGATAGAACAGGTCTAGAACCTAGACTACTGGTTACCAGGCATGCCCGGGTAACGCACGAGATACACGAGGGAGGCATCGCAGTGCTGCCCGTCATGATTGCTGTCTATTCGTGATTTTCCAACAGAACGGCATACCGCCATACATCAATTAATGAAATTAAAAGACTTCATCCTCATCACAAATTAATGGCACCCGGGTACTTTATAATGATTGAACCGTTCTCGTGTAAGAGGGTATTTCACCAGCTAGCAGCATACGTACCCTATGTTTTGCCATGGCAGCAGAGGTACACTAACGTCATGTTCCATCGTCATCGCGGTCATCGTGGTGATGAAACGAGCAGCTCAACCAGACTTTGGGGGTGGGGTGGGGATGGGTGGAAGGGGTGGGGTGGGATGGGTGGAAGGCATGGGGTGGGGGTGGAGATGGGTGTAAGGGGTGCGGGTGGGGATGGAGATGGGTGGAAGGGGTGAGGTGGGCTGTGTGTGTGGGGGGGGGGGGCGAGTAATCATGATGTAGAGAAAAGCTGCTCAACAAAACTATGGGGAGGGGTGGAGATGGGTGGAAGGGAGGGGGAGATCATGGTGATGTAGGGGTAGGGGGGGGGGGTAATCGTTGTGATGTAGCGAGCAGCTCAAACAGACTCTCTCGGGAGGGGCCATAATTAGGAGGGTGAGGGGGGGGGGCGTTCCCTGGCTGTAATACTGCTATGGCAACAATATTTCGTTACTGTTTTACATTCTTTCTCTTGTCTATCTCTTCTTCCATGTTATTGTTTCCTCATCCATACATGTCTTTCCTCTTTCCTCTTGACTTTCTCTTCTTCTTTCATATATTTTCTTCTTTCTCGTTCTCATCTCTTCCTTCTCATTTTTCTTCTTTTTCTTCTTCTAAGTTTTCCTCTCCTTTTTATTTTTCTTCTCCTCGCTCCCCTCTTGCTTCTTTACATCTTCCCCTTTCCTTCCTTGTTCATATCCCCCCGTTGTCTACATTATGTTCGCTCTCATGGCCGGACTCCGGGGTTGTCATACATTTCTAGCATTTGGCATATACTTTTGCATCTTCCGTCCTCGTGTATTTCTATTCTTCCGAGTGGTTTGTTTTTTCTATGTTCTTCTTCCTCTTCCTTTTCTCATTCTTCTTCTCATCTTCCTCATTTTCCTCTTCTTTCACGCCCCACCTTCTCTACATATTATGTTTTTTTCCCTTTCTTTCTCATTTTCCAATGTCTACATTTTCTCCATCTTCTTTAGTTTCTTTAGTTCTTCTTTTCTAGATTCATCATCTTCTTCTTCATCTCCTTCTCCTCCTACTTCTTCTTCTTCTTCTCCATCTTCTTCTCATTTTCCTTTTCCTTCTCCTCCTCCTTCTTCTTCTTCTCCTTCTTCTTCTTCTTCTTCTTCTTCTTCTTCTTCTTCTTCTTCTTCTTCTTCTTCTCCTCCTCCTCCTCCTCCTCCTCCTCCTCCTCCTCCTCCTCCTCCTTCTTCTTCTTCTTCTTCTTCTTCTTCTTCTTCTTCTTCTTCTTCTTCTTCTTCTTCTTCTTCTTCTTCTTTCTCTTCTTCTTCTTCTTCTTCTACTTCCTCTTCTTCTTCTTGTCCTTCTTCTTCTTCTTCTTCTTCTACTTCTCCCCTCGTCCTGGTTGCTAATCTTGTCCCTGTATCTCATGTTCACCTACTTCCTTTGACATCGCACGGCAGCCTTTCACGGTGCTTCCCACGAACCAATCCTCATAAAAAATGGCCTGAGCTGTACTTTCATTATACTTGTTAAGCTGAATAACTTCCTTGTTTACATACATTAATTAAAGAGACTGCCATAATCCTGTCAATAATCCATACATAATGCATGATTGGAGGCGAGCTTCACTTTGTCCTTCATTCGGCACAAAACGTATGAGCAGTACAGGACAAAAAAAAAAAAAAAACATTTGCAAGAACTGTGGCACTAAAGAACTATTGCCCGATGGCCTTGGCTCCTGTACGGTACCCTCGATGAACAAAATAAAGAGCATCACGTAAAAACTGGTGATGAGTTTCGAATTGGAAGAGCATTCAATGTTGATGTATTCATTGACCTTGCATCCCGACATTGCGACTTTCTCATGCATGTACTGTCACTCTGGTTATTTGTCAGTATAAATTATTCGCTCTGTCCACCCCCCCCCCCCTACACACACACACTATCTTTCTCGTTCACACATCCCTCTATTCTTTCTTCTCTGTTACTGCCACAACCCCTCCTGCTTTCATACTACCACCCCTCCCCCGCGCAGTCACGTACGCACAAATCTTCTCCCTGTGACTTATTCCTACCATTTCCTTCATTTTGTGTGCCCTCCCTCCTCTCTTCCCCCCTCGCCAACCCCCCTCCTGTCCCTCCCTCCCTCTCTCTCCCCTCTCTCTCCATCGCTCTCTCTCTCTCTCTCTCTCTCTCTCTCTCTCTCTCTCTCTCTCTCTCTCTCCCTCTCGCTCTTCAAAGTCGCGACGATCATCCACAAGCCGACGGTCGCCAGTCTCAGGAGCGTCCTGCTGCCATGGTAATTGTCAACTGTTTGCCGTTTTCCGCTCCTGATCGCACGGTCAGCTGAAAAATTAATGAGGTTGTACCGATAATAATCTGAGTTCAGAGAGTCAAAAAAGGGAAGAAATGATTTTGTCTCTGCACTTTCCACACGTGAACAGTGCTGTGCGTACGGAATTTTGTTAAGGCTTGCATTCTTGTTGTTTCAGAAAACCTTGTTCAAAGCGATGTATATCTATGTGCTTAAACATCCTTGGTATGACCAAGGATGTTTAAGTATATGGATATCCATCCCTTTGAACAAGGTTTGATTCCGCCACTTAATATTCATGACTATCAGCTGCTCTAACAGTATGATGCATACGCGATTGCGTCACGTTCATCTGGATTTTATAATAGGTTATACACATTCCTATGCATACATTTCAGCTTTCGCTGCTGAACTTTTAATTTTGTAACTGAGTGCTTGTTATGTAGTTAATAAGGACAAGCGAATACAAAATTTGATACATTTTGAGATGAAAATACTAGCTTGGACGCATCTGGGCACGTTTCTCATGTTACTTGTCCAAAAGGAAAATATCTAAGAGTAACGTTTCATGCAATTTTTTAATGGAATATGATGCGGAACATTGTGAAATTTAGACTTTTGTACTGCAACTTGATATAACTTTTAGATCCTCTCTGCCATTATTGAAACAATATTCCTCGATCGATTTTTTTTTCTCTCGATTGAATCGTAGGTATTCCATGTCATGACTGTGCAAGTATATGGGGTGAGGATATTTACTCAAATTCTTCTGAGCATTCGATTTTACGTCAAATCAAGGCAAAAATCAATCAGAGAATCGGCGGATTCGAACATGGGGGATCAAAGAGAAAGTCTTTGTAAAGCATCTTTTGTGACTAGAAGCAGAGTACAATGAATCTGCATTAGTTAAACGGCTATTGGCGCTCCATGTGCTTGAAGACAGCCAGTCCCTTTTTCAGATCACCACAAAACTATCGAAACATGGGCAAAACATATAGAGAAGTGTTAGCAAGCTCTATATTCACAATTTGAAACTGATACGTAGTGTAAAATTCAAATAATGCACGTAAACAACGTCTGATTAATAGTCTTTACCTCAGGCTCTTAGCAGTTTGTGTTGAAATATCTGCTTTATTGATTAATCTGTTTATTACATTACAAAACGCATTATAAAAAAATTGTTCTATGGAAGGAATCATCTCCAAAGTTTGGTAGTTACTCATAAAATTAGGATTTCACACACGCATAATAACCACATAGATACTGTAACAAAGACTAATACTTTTTTCGTAGTACGAAAAAAGTCGGTTTGAAATTTAACGGCTGAAATTTTTTACATATACAGAAAGCTTCAACATGCTATATTCTTAGAAATGGTCTTGAATCACACTTTCTTCAATTTACGATCGTGATAGACGATTTCAAATTTTAATCTTGCAAAAGGGACGGGCAATCTTTAAACATTCTTGGCATGTTGGTATGATCAACAAATGTTCCAAATTGATAATAGTTAGGATCTTGTTTTAGTATTATACACGTACATTTGTACATTTTTATGTAATTTTAAACACTACGATAGGTTCTGAGACGTTGCTGAAGCATTAATATAAGAGCAAATGTTGAATCATGGACCTATCATGGATGGACTGCGCTCGGATAGACTTGCTTTGATCTATGAGGTCCGCCGCCTCATAAAAATTCAAGACATTCAGGTGTTTTAAACAATTAGCTGTATTTCTAATTAGGTAGTGCCTTCTCTGAATAACAAAAGAAAATCTGTTTTGAGAAGTACGTCAACCGTTCAGCCTTCGCTGGGAGCTCGTAGCTGATCTTTTTACATCACGCACTGTGAATTAGTTTTGGGGTGAGCGAAGGGAAATTTTGAAAAAATTGTAGAAAGAATTTGATCTGTTACTTTTTCGGACACCTCCGCACACGAAATTGAGGTTGTTTCCATGAAAGATGAAACATTCAATAAACGATTTACAAGATATTTTTAAGGAAATATGATTCGGAAATGTGCGATATGGAGGCATTTCTCTGGTATGTTTTCTACAGTATTCTCCTTTTATCACAAAAACTAAGAAACAATACAATCTGAAATTCACACAATCGTATCTTTATAACATGTAATACTACTGCACATGCACTTCAGTTCATGAAGTGGTTCTGAAATCTTCTGCGCATACAGAATATATATTCCTCAAAATGCATCCTACAGTTTTCATGCTTGTTTGGCGGCGGATCTCCCTCGATCAAAAAGCCAAACGCGTCAAATATTCCATTGTGATATCAATGCACGCGACTGCTGTCGGAATAAATTACACTTCGTGCTAACTCCATTCCTTACACCTCTCTGGTTGAATAGACCGGTTTACTAATGTAGTGAAAATCATGGATGTTTCTTCCCTCGGGGCCTAGTAACGAGTTATTCCATTAACCTGTAGCTAACAATGGTATTTCAGTACTTCGAATCCACTTTGCATACATTAGTTGTTGCTATGTCTGGCAAACCTCGGGCAAGCTTTCCGGTTGTCAGGGGCAACCTTTGTTATTAAACTGGTATGCATAAAATTTGAATATGTTAGTAACCAGTCTGTTAGGATGAAATATGCTAATTTATTTATTTATTCATTTATTCATATGAACAGTGTATCAGTAAAAAAAAAAAATCTGTTCTTCCAAGGGGCCATGCACAGTAAAATTCACTTTACATATAAACAAGATAAATACAATAGCAACTAAACAAATTCAAATAAACAAAGTCACATGACGAAATAATGGTTAAAACTGTAAATATGGAAGAAATTTATTAAAATCAATGTCACCACCATGTCCATGGTGTCTGGAATACTAACAAAGTTCTGTAATTGTGGTATACTGAAGATATAAATAATTGCATTAGGATAAATACAAAGAAAAACGTTTGCACTGTTTTTTTTTTTATAATAAAGAAGGGGAAGTCATCACGCGTTTTTGTGGCTGCAAATCATTCCATAAATTCAAACCTACACAATGAAGTGATTTAGTACTCTGTTTGTGGTCTTTTAATTTTGAGGGGGAAAGAAATGGCATATCTCGTTTGAAAGTTAATTTTACAAAAAGTAACAACGTTGTTTAGATACTCGGGGACCAAACCATTCATTATTTTGAACATAATAACATAATACTGGTATTGCTAACTTTGTATAATTGATTGGCTGTTTAATTTTGGAGAGAAATTCTTTATGGGGAGTTAAAAAAAATCCGCATTTAATACACATTGAGCCAATCGGTTTTTGCAATTTTGTGTGTGTGTTCTAATTATTGTACATTTTCCCCACATTTCAATGCCATAATCAATATGTGGCAATATCAATCCATTGTACACTAACATATCGTGGGGATGATTCAGTTTGATTTGCCTAATACAGTCAAACCTGTCTACAGCGGCCGCTCAAGGGAAACCACAAAAGTGACCACTATAGACAGGTGACCACTATAGACAGGTCGGCGGCCATTTTGATTTTGAGCATGGATATGTTTTGCACTATGTAACCTTCATGCTGCAACATAATTTATTGCTTACGTATGATATACATACATCTTATTTCTATGTGATACATAAATAGTATTTTATCATGTTTTCGTTCAACGAGAAATATGAATAAACCTGAAGGCACATTTTCGTTATCTGTGTATTATTTCTGTCTGTGCGATTTTGTGTGAGATCTGTGTATTATTTCTTTTGTGCCCTGAAAGGGGCCAAACCAGTTGGCACGAAAGGGTCATGAGCATCCAAGGGTATGTTTGTTTAGTCTAGATCTGCAAAAAGAAGAATGAAACACAATATCATGCCATAAATTTGTCTTCAGTGTTCAAACAAAAATGAATAATCAAGCAGATCACTCGTAGAAAGTGATTTTATGTAACCTGTATCAAATGCGTCATTATCAGATGAATATCTTAATTCAATATCATATTTTCATCGGCTGTCTCAACTCTCGCGAGTCTCGGTGATAAATGCTATGTTAGATATCTTACGCCACGAAATACAATTTCTATTCTAACTGATGAAATAAATGTGGTTTAGCAGAGAAAACACATGTTATCGGATTTCTTTAAAATCTCAAGTTAATGTGCGTTTAGTTTCTTACGTTTGGGATATTCATAATGTCTTTATCATGCAGCACTGCACGACCTAGCACTGCGAGGAACCACACGCATACATTAGTACGGGCGGGCGTAAATCGTTTAAAACTTTGAACAGAATTGTTAACTTTGTCAAATAAACAGAATCTTGAATTGAAATACCCTTCTGAAAAAAACCCGGAAACATTCGTTCATTACAAGAATCTGCAACTTATTCATGTCCACATTTTGAAAAGAAGAGAATGGAGCTCCACCGGCAGCCTACCGGATATTGGAAAGGTAGCAACAAGGGCTGCGTATGATGAAAAGCCCGCTTGCTTGGGCATTGGCGTTGCTTTGAATAGTGAATAAACGGCATAACAATATCAAAAGAACGACAACTTGCCGAAAACAGGATCTTGAATTGAAATACCCGCGTTAATGATAATCAAGTGTTCTCTTTTTCGTTGTTAGTAAGAATCTCCTCATCTTCGTGTCTATTGTTTCTCTCTCCCATCGATTGACAGCTAGTGCAAATGCCGTGCATAGTGCACTCTTACTTCGTCTAAGGTAGCACGATAAATATTAATTTCAATTAATAAAAAAAATATATATACGGCTATAAATGAACATTAAAATATCTCTTCTATCTTCACATATTTTATTTCATCGAGAAATATTCTTTATCGTGTCTTTTAAAATATTTTTGCCTCAATAATTTCCGTACGGGAGTTGATTGAAGTTAGCAACTTATTCCATAGGCATATCGATGAGTTTCGAGTTACAGCCTAGCTGTGTGCTTCTGAGATTGCGAACGCTGAAGAACCGCGCGCTGCTGCCTGCTTGCAGTATTAAGCGCATATCGCGGATCCAGATTGGACTGGACATGGGCTGAGGGCGCGCACGAACCCGGGCTGCGCTGGCCTCGAGGCCGAGCGAGGATCCGGGGTATTATTCAGCACAATAAAAGCATGGGACGCAGAGACTCACTAAAAAAAAGAAAGAAAAAAAAAACACCGGACATCAGGATTTCATTGATTAGGGTAATCAGGTTAAGATCCTGCTTTTTGTTTGGCAAGGCCTCTTACAAGTTTCATACAATTCGAGAATGTGTTAATGAGCTGTATTACGTCATGCAGCTAGAAAGTAGGCTTTTCATGCCTCAAGCTTTTCACGGCCGTTTAAGTTACGTCGCATCGCAGAATTGGTGGCCGCTATACACAGTAACATTTTGGCCGAGGGAGACAAAATGGGTGGCCGCTGGCCGCGTTAGCCAGGTGGCCGCTATATCCAGGGTCTTTAACACTGAATTTCTCTGCGGAGGAGACGAAGGTGGCTGCTATAGGCAGGTGGCTGCTGAATCCAGGTGGCCGCATAGCCAGGTTTGACTGTATATCCAATTATTTTCGACACTATACTAAGCACATATGCTTATTCCAGTTAAATCACTCATCCAATATAAGTCTCAAGTGTTTAAAATCATGTACCTGTTAAATTTCAAACTCCCAAGGCAAGACACAATTTTTTATCAGGTGTAAAATAGTTGAAACAATGAACGTACAAGTAAACATAACACTAGTAACAATAATGAGCATGATTATAGACCATCAGGAAATAGATGGGATTGCTTGAACCATCGAAAAGAAAGAAAAAAAAATCTAAAAACGGTGGTAAGCTCATTTTTTTTTAAGGGAATGCATTTAATGGGCATCATTTATAAAAGCCTGCTCGTTTATTATTTATGTCCCTAAACATGACCGCCCCAGTTTCACATCTCTCTCTCTCTCTCTCTTTCTCTGTCTCTGAGCCTCTCTCTGTCTGTCTGTCTGTCTCTGTCTCTCTCTCTCTGTCTCTCTCTGTCTCTCTCTCTCTCTCTCTCTCTCTCTCTCTCTCTCTCTCTCTCTCTCTCTCTCTCTCTCTCTGTGTCTCTCTCTCTCTTCCCCTCCTCCGTCCGTGACTATCTGGCGACACGCGCGCCAAAGGCCAAGAGTCAGCAATGTTAAAAACAACGCATGCTCATCTTGATTGTCGAGTTACTTGGCATTGGTTGATGACGGATGACGCGTCATCATGGTCATTACTGTGTAGCCGCCACCGACAACCAACAGGTATCTGATTGTCTCCGGCCGGCGAGGTACCGGGCAACGTTAGATGACCACTCCGTTCGAGACAATGCCAACTGCCTTTGTGACTATAGACGCGACGGTGGTATTATTAGTGAAATTATCAATATATTCTACATATCAATCGTAGGATTTTAAGCAATTACGGTCGTTAGACTCCTAATATTTTCTGGTGGATGTGTGGCCTTTGTGGCACGGCTTCGGACAAGTTAATGACCGCTCACCTTTTTATCAGTGACTTTAGAGTTCAACATGGAAATGTTGAACTTGTCACCTGTGGTGTAAAATATAACCCAACAGCAAGAATGATATTGGTTCCATACACTACACCTGTTCCCTCCATTGGAACTTCCTGGCGAGTCGTATTTGAATTTGATAGTCTGCGTATTCGAAAATTATGCATGTAACTATCTTAGTACAGTATCAACATAAGTTATCGTCTTTTGATTTCATTTTGGACACTTGTATGGATCACAGACGTGGGGGATTTTACGGCATCATGTATTTAAGTTTACTCCGAAGAACTGAAAGGTAAGCGAGTTTTCATAGTGTCGATTCCTTGATCTATATCAAAATGCGTCGTCTTAAAGTTGCAGCTCTTTTCTTAGGACGATAGAAGTGTTATCACTACGGTATTTCTGACTCATTTTGTGTAACTGTTTTTGTTGAAAAATTCAATGCGCCTATTAAAAAGTTGAGAAAAACATTTGATGCCGAGAAAATCTCTATTCTTATGAAAATATTCACATTTTGGAAATGTTACTTAAATCTCTACATTTGTCGGTATAATCAGTATACTGTTTATTTAATTCATGACAACAGAGTAACATTGTATCCGAACCGCTTTGAAGAGGTCAAATATCGTAAATATCGTAAATTTCACTGACCAGGTATCACATAGTATCAAGGTAGCCTCGATGACACGTGAATGCACTTGGATGCAACAAAATGCTTTCTCTCTCGTTACATTTGCATTGTGTATGTTCTTGCAGGTCAACGCAATCAGCATTCAGAAAATGTAATTTGGGATCATGTTTGCTTGAATGCCAGAATCTGCAAAACAAATTTATCCTCGTGGGTGTTGCCCGCGATACGAGAATGATTGATTACAGCACTGATGATATAACTCCGAATTTGTATTAATAATAACCGTGCATTGCGTGAAGCAAAATTCTTCGAATAATATTTTGAAGATCTAATCACATTCGTATATTGCATCACACATGCCAATCCACAAGCTTGCATGTATTACAGTAGTTATCTAGATTGTTCGTCACCTTGAGACTCCATCTGTTGCAACATGGAGGATCAGTATATCAAAATGCGTTGTCTTAAAGTTGCAGTCCTTTTCTAAGGACGATAGAAGTGTTTTTTGTTGTCTTGAAAGAGTGGTTTTGAATGACTCGGCTTCGTGGACTTGTACGGTGTATGGTGTTACGCGGCAGTGTGTTGTTATGAAATAGTAAGAAGTAGGCCTACAGCATAAAATATGTCATGACAGTGAATAACACATACATGTAATTTGTATGTTCAAGGAAACCCCTTTCACACACAATCCTTGTGGCTGTCTATTGTAATGATATAATTGATATGTTCGATAACGAAGTATGTGAATTTGCCCAAACAATGATACAATGATGGATGGTGATAGTGTGGAAGAGTTACTAAAGAGCCGATTGGGGGACCTATTGTTGAGTATGTTAACCATTCCTAAGTTTGCTGCATTTTGTTTTTAAGTCACATATGTAGTTATTCACCTCTGAGAAGGTAGTGAAAGAACATAACACAGTGTGCACCTGCCTCTATTGTTGTTAGGGGCACGCAGGACATGTCTTTACACCCATCATCCAACACAGCTTCATGAACATAAATTATCCCCGCGTACAGTCTAGTTATATTTATTCAGTGGATTGTCAGACCATGGTGTAACTATACGAACTGATCTATTAGACATGTGTATAATGTACCGTGCCCCGCAAACAGTGATCCGCAAAGCTGCTAGGCGCCAACTGATTAATGATACATTAATGTTAAAGCATTGGCTTTAACCAGGATCTGACTTGGAGTGGGTCATTCAATTAAAGGGTAGACTACATTCGTTTCAAAATTACGAGCAATCATATCAAGGCCGTACATTGGTTAATTGGTATGCTTGTGTTGAATACAGCTTATTGCAAACCTTGTTGCTCGAATAGATAATGATATAAGGAGTAACAAATTAGTGATGAAACAACAACTCGCCTTATCATGGAACAATACACCATTCGATACGTTTCACTAAAGACAGGGTGTCCCTTTATTACGTCAAACAAAATGTTCTTTTCGGGTAAAAAAAAAACCGGAAAACGCGAGATTATACTGTATAATGTATTAGAATTGGAAACTGACTTATCGCTAGATTTTGAGGAGGTTTCGGGGTGGTCATCGGAAACCTAAAGCCTATAGACCGGAGATCGCCGTACGCTATGGCCCACACCACACAGGGCATGCACTTCACATTTCCCATTTTTTGTCGGGTCGTCTAAAATAAACTATAGGCCTAGTATATGTAGACCCTCGTTATGGACTATCTTGCACATCATTTGACTCAATAATATGATCAAATCAAACAAATCAATGTATATCTACCGGCAATCTGTAGACAGTTAACCTCATAATGATATTGTAAATTGCATATACATTTTTGAGTGACTGAGCCCCACCATGTCATGTCGTGACGTCAGACGGCTGACGGCTGAGCCTATAGTGTTTGTGTGATTGGTGATGTTCTTCCCGGTCTCTCGTCCTAGATTTTAATCAAATCTTTTTCTCCCTTGTCTTTTGACAGGGAAATGAATAAAAATGCATTTGCAGCAAGTAAGCTTTCCAAAGATACCTATAAGTCTAAATCAATCGATGTCTACTGTAGGAGTATCTCCTTTGATGAACCTCATACAATTGCATTATGTGCTTTCCTGTTTGTGCCATTGGCTAATCGATAGACCAGCGCTGGTTGATAAGGCGTGCACATTCGAGATGATCGAGGGCCAATTGCTACACGTATATCTACTGATTATCTATGATTGCAGAGGGTGCTGATGGTGTCGTCATGCAAAATGAGCGTGTCACCACACACGCGGTTTAACACACGTTCACAACGCATGTTCACAGTATGGGGGCGGCAAATGTTAATGCAGTTCAATAATAAAAAAAATAATTGAAAGAAAGTCCTTTGACATGGGTCATGTACCCGACATGCCACCTAAACTATAACAAAAAGTCCTGGAAATGAGGAAAATACAACATCCTGCATATCATGCAACCTTCCTCCATTAAACTACTTTAAATAGTGATATAAGTTACTCATACCTTCATTTACATTGTCAAAATGAAGAAATCATGATCAAACTTGAAGTTGATGAACGGTCAAGTACGATCTTATCAACGTGAAAGTTATCATCGTCTGCATGCAATCAGTGTTAATTGCCAAAAATTCTTAGCCCACTTTAGCGGTAAGTAGCCGTAAAAAGTCGCAAAAAGTAGCAAAGAGTAGCCCAAACGGAAATATCAGAAAATTCGAGGCTATAACGCATGATGATGATACGAGGTGAAAATGCATGATTGGCAATGGAAAAATTGGCAAGTCAGAAGTCGCGAAAAAGTCTCAAAGTCGCGGTATAGGCTTTGCAAGTTGTGGCGCGGAAATCAAAAGTAGCGGAATCTATCACCTAAATCGCGGCTTTGGCAACACTGCATGCAATCAAATTTAAGTACGTCAAGTTCAAGCCTAAGTGCAGTGATGTTAGTCTGTGTTCAAGTATGCCCAAATAAAGTAAATACCACATTCAAAAGACATAGCATAAGAAATATGCCGCATCATGACACTACCACCATTATCATGCCAACTTTAACTATTATACAATGAATGAATGAATGAATGAATGAATCAATCAATCAATCAATCAACCAATCAATCAATCAGTGATATGTGCGCCTTTTATTATGTCCAATGCCCCCACAGGCAGGACAACGCAAGGTTAACAGGGTAATTCATCCACACACAAACGATAAACCTGCATTTAAACCACTAACACAAGCAATTTATGGTACTGGGTATTTCCTTTCTTGGTATGATACTATTTACCGCAATGGAGTACAATTCCCGCCATTTTGACCACATGCCTGTCATTGAAAATGGGGAAGTACCGAAAGAGTACCACAGATGACATCATCATTAAAAAAGATATTCATAAAAAACCAGTTGTACATCTTTTAAGGGATAGTCCGTCCTGAAGCTAAGTTGGTTTAAATAAAAACATGAACATGAACAAAACACATAAGTGAAGGTTTGACAAAAATCCGTCAAAGGATACAAAAGTTGTGATCTTTTGAAATGCCAATTAATTGCTCCTTTTCTGTTTTTAATGAAGGAATCATTTGTTTTCATAAAGCAATTTGCGTAAGAAAGTGTTTATAATGATGTGTCAAATGTACGGGTAAAATAATGCATATCCTTTAGAGAAAATCGACATTTAAAACCGTTTAGTACTCATCATACTATGAGACTGTGTCTCACACGTGACGTCACAAAATCAAAATTTCAAACAATCGTAACCTTCTTATTCTTTGGCGGTTTTTCATCAAACCTTCACTAAAATGGTTGGGCACAGATAGGTCACTGATTGCATTTGTGGGGAGTCTACTGAGACGGACAAGCACCTGAAATTTTCAGTGAAATGGCTGGTAAACTGGGATTCAGTTTTTCATGACAATCACGCGGTAGGCTCTCCTTTATAATTGTCATTAGGCAAAGATAAATGAGAAAGCTGCCTTTGACAAGGATAATGATAGCCTCATTGTTGAAATCTATGTTTTGTGACATATTCAAATCTAATTTTTAACACACAACCCTGTGGGGCAATAACTATAGGCGTGTTAAGGTCATTATGTTAAAAAAAGAAAATAATTACACACAAA
Organism: Arbacia lixula; assembly: GCA_963669155.1. NCBI lineage: Eukaryota > Metazoa > Echinodermata > Echinoidea > Arbacioida > Arbaciidae > Arbacia > Arbacia lixula. The sequence goes on from OZ022591.1 coordinate 18,965,336, forward strand.
AAAATGAAAAATACATAATAGTAACGAGGATATACATGTTTTTGTCCATTCATCTTTGCCTCATGACAATGTGACGGGGACGTTTCCAGCATTCTATTTTGTTACAAGCCTGAAATTAAGGCTACCAGCCAAGTTACTCAAAAGTTTAGGTGCTTGTACAACTTTTGTTAAGCCCCCAATTCATTCTGGGACCTATCTGTGCTCAACCATGATATAATTGATTGAATTTAATGATTAATTATCCATCAGGAAATTCACTTTTCATATGGTTTTACACATTACAATACATATACATACACATTTCATACACCGAAATTACATTTGAGATAATGCATGGTACCAAGATTACAAATAACTATGATTAAGTGCATGCGGTAATAATAATAGTCAAAGTATCGAAGTACTCTCTATTCATGTTCTCATTACTTATATTTCGAATAAACCTTGGGCTTTAAATCAATGCATGTGGAATAATGAACGACATAACATTGTACGACACACATTTTGTGTTGGTGTATGAAATAATTAATATGTACGTGAGTTTGTCATGTTTGTCATGTGTATTCTCAAGCGTTTTTATTTATTGTCCATCAGGAAATTCACTTTTCACATGGTTCTACAAGTTACAAAATATGAACATAAATATTCCAGATTACGTAACTGTATACATGGAGTTCAATAATGCAAAAACAGCAAAATATACACAGAAGTTGCATTTAAGATGATGCATAGACACCAAGATTACAAATAATTATGATTGAGTGCATGCATTGATTATATAGTCAAAGTGTCGAAGGCACTGTTGTGTGAACTCTCATCACTTATATGCACTGCTCTGGAGCAATAATTATTACTCGTTGAACGGATTGTTCGAAGATGTTCAACTGATTGTATGATTTTATGAAATGATAATGTTATCTTTAGTACGCTTTTGGAGGATTCCCAGATTTAAATTGGTGGTATGTTCCCATACCAATAAAGTGGTAGGATTGGGAGTGTTGTGTGAACGCTTCTTTAGAGTAATATGAGTGTCGTGTGAATGTGTCTCTAGAATGGTGGGGCTAGGAGTGTCATATGAATGTGTCTTTAGAATGGTCGGGCTAGGAGCGTCATATGAATGTGTCCTTAGAATGGTAGGGCTAGGAGTGTCGTGTGAATGTGTCCTTAGAATGGTAGGGCTAGGAGTGTCATGTGAATGTGTCCTTAGAATGTTAGGGCTAGGAGTGTCATGTGAATGTGTCTTTAGAATGGTCGGGCTAGGAGTGTCGTGTGAATGTGTCCTTAGAATGGTAGGGCTAGGAGTGTCATGTGAATGTGTCTTTAGAATGGTCGGGCTAGGAGTGTCGTGTGAATGTGTCCTTAGAATGGAAGGGCTAGGAGTGTCATGTGAATGTGTCCATAAAGTGGTAGGGCTAGGAGTCTTGTGTGAACATGTCTATAGAATGGTGGGGCTAGGAGTGTCATGTGAATGTGTCCATAAAGTGGTAGGGCTAGGAGTCTTGCGTGAACATGTCTATAGAATGGTATGGCTAGGAGTGTCGTGTGAATGTGTCTATAAAGTGGTAAGGCTAGGAGTCTTGTGTGAAATGTCTATAGAATGGTGGGGCTAGGAGTGTCGTGTGAATGTGTCTTTAAAGTGGTAGTGCTAGGAGTCTTGTGTGAACATGTCTATAGAATGGTGGGGCTAGGAGTGTCGTGTGAATGTGTCTTTAAAGTGGTAGTGCTAGGAGTCTTGTGTGAACATGTCTATAGAATGGTGGGGCTAGAAGTGTCGTGTGAATGTGTCTTTAAAGTGGTAGGGCTAGGAGTCTTGTGTGAACATGTCTATAGAATGGTGGGGCTAGAAGTGTCGTGTGAATGTGTCTTTAAAGTGGTAAGGCTAGGAGTCTTGTGTGAACATGTCTATAGAATGGTGGGGCTAGGAGTGTCGTGTGAATGTGTCTATGAAGTGATAAGGCTAGGAGTCTTGTGTGAACATGTCTATAGAATGGTGGGGCTAGGAGTGTCGTGTTAACATTTCTTTAGACTGGTAGGGCTAGGCAAATGTCAACAGGTGGCCTCAAAAGGATAGTGCACCCCGAAACTAAGTAGTTTTCATAAAAGCATATACACGAAACAAACATATTAGTGAAGGTTTGATGCAAATCCGTCAAAGGATGAGAAAGTTACGATTTACAGTATTGAAGTTCTGATTTTGTGACGTCCCGTGCGAGGTGCTCTCCCGTATGTTTTGTACATTTTTTGTTCAATGTCGATTTTCTCAAAAGGATATGCATAATTTAACCTGTGCATTTGATACATTATTAGAAACACGTTTTTACACACAAACCTCCATAATCCTCAAAAAAAGAAAAGAAAAAGAGCAATACATGGAATTATACAGCACGCAACAAATGGCAGTGTATGGGAGAGCACTTCGCACGTGACGTCACAAAAGTAAAATGTCAAAAGAGTATAATTTTCTTAACCCTTTGAAGGATTTTCGTTTCTGTCCATTTCATTCGTTCAACTCTGTGCCTAATTAACCTTTCTCTCTTTTCTTCTAAATTTTCCTACTGCAAAATATACTCCTTCATTCCACTTGTCCCTTTCCTCACTATCTCCCACTGCTCACTCGTTCTTTCTTTCTATCTTTTATCTGTATTTCCTTTTCCCCCGATTTCCAATTAAACGTTAATTTTTGTTATCCTCCACCGCAGTTTATTGTATTCACTTCCCTCTGCCTACATAATTATTTTTTTTCTCTTCTCCTTTTTAGTTCTCACAGCGTTCACGCACCCGCTCCTCTTCTGCCTCTCTCTCTCTCTCTCTCTCTCTCTCTCTCTCTCTCTCCCTCTCACTGTGTACGGGCCGGCTAAGCCTAGTGTGATTGGCGATCTTCTTCCAGTAAGACGGATCTATCATACTTGATTTTAATCAAATATCTATCTCCCTTGTTTTTTTTTCTTGCCAGGGAAATGAAAACAATGCAGTGTGCTGGAAATAAACCTTCCGAGGGAACCCAAGTAAAAAATAAATGTCTTCTTTATAAGAGCATTAAAAAAGTACGCTCTTTCATATACCTGAACTAAATGCGTAATGTGTTTTTCTGTTTCTCTCTTTCTTTCTCTCTCTCTCTCTCTCTCTCTCTCTCTGTCTCTCTCTCTCTCTCTCTTTCTCTCTCTCACTCTCTCTTCCCTAGTTCCCTTTTCCCTTTTTCGTTCTCCCCCTCCACCATTTTTCTATTTGTCATATTTTCTCTCTCCCTCTTCGTTTCAAATTTCCTCTCATTTGTTCCCCTATTTCTTTTTCATCAGTACGTCTTGGCATTTTACCAACCTGTTTCCCGCTTTCCCATGGTTACGTGCGATCCGCCAACATACTTGTGAACTCTTCAAGCCCTAAATCTGCAAATTGCAAACCTGGAATATACCAGAGATTTTCCCGAAGGTTCCAGGCTTGCGCGAATTTATAGACGTTCCATGATCAGGACAATACCTCTCCATCCGCTGATTTTAGTAATTGCTATACTCACATATTGTTGTTGTTGTTGTTGTTGCTGATGGTGCGTTTCTATGCCGTCAAGGACATCAATTAAATTGTATTCACATGTTACAAAGACAGCTAATCGTTGACCCCCAGTATGAAAGAAATCATATATGCCTGGCTTGATGGCTCTTCATTCAACAATTGATTTAAAGATCCAATCCATATGAAAGCAATTGTGCTTTCTTTCCCTCTCTCCTTTCATCTCATTCTGTCTCCACTCTCTTCCATTCTCACATACCCCCCCCCCTCTCTCTCTCTGTTTTGTACATTATCTGTTCGTGTTTCAATTCTCTCATCTTGTTTTGTTCCTTCCTGTCGCCCATTCTCTTTATGTTCCCCTCTCCTCCTTCTATTTCATTTCTTTGAACTACATTTTACCTTTTAGTTAGAATTTCACCAAGCCGTACAACTATCTATAACACAAGTAAAGTATACACATGATATGTCGGACAGAAAGCCCCCCCCCCCCCCCCCCTCCCATTCGTACCGGTCGGCCATTCTGTCCTTCGTTTCATGTGTATAAAAAAACATTTCTGCTATTCGTCTTCAAAGTGACGCGAGATTTCAGAAATCGTACGGACTTCGCAACCGATATATATATGTAAGCTCTCAGACTTTGCTGGATCCTGACCCTTCTACGGCAATACCAGTTACAACTTTGGAAAGCCAGTACTCCAACGGAGAATTTGATTCCAGTTTTGTCTGGTATCAAAAATAAAACATTTTTGCTATTCGTCTTCAAAGTGACGCGAATTTTCAGATATCATACGGAGTTCGCAACCGATATTCGTCCGTAGGCAGCAGAAAACACGCGATTTTATTTTCAGCTCGGTAGTCGTGACCTTCACTTGACCTCTCGAACCGCGAAAAAGGTCTCCCTTTCAAACTGCGATATCGTCATGAATAAACCATATTTTTGTACACTTTCTTTTGCAACTGTATGTTGGAGGTCGAAATGTACCAAGTATGAACAAACATTCAATTAAAACAGGAAGAAAAATATTGCAAATTCGAGATAAATATGTGGTTCTAATTAAATAAAGAAAAATGAAAATAAACTCTATATTTCAATGTCAATCGCTTTTGAGCCCCCAACACTTAGAGATCATCTAATGCGGAATCTATTGTACTTTGTGAACATACCATTTTTTCAACCTCTCCTTGTAGAAGGGTCAGGATCCAGCAAAATATCCACCACGTTCAAATCCAAACTGCATGAGACATGACGAAGTTGTGAGCGATCCTAACCAGCCAATCATAGTCCGCGACCCTTGAATCGCCGGTGGCATTTCATTATTATCGTAGACTATGATTGGCTGGTTAGGATCGTTCACAACTTCGTCATATCTCGCTCATTTTGGATTTGATCAAGGTTGATGTTTTGCTGGATCCTGACCCTTCTATGGGGGAAGGTTGAAAAATGATGGAATCTCCATAAAGTACAATAAATTCCGCTTCAGATGACCTCTAAATGTTAGGGGCTCAAAAGCGATTGACATTGAAATATAGAGTTTATTTTCATTTCTTTTATTTTCATTAGAACCATATATTTATCTCGAATTTGCAATATTTTTCTTCCTGTTTTAATGAAATGTTTTTTCTCACTTGGTAAATTTCGACCTCCAACATACAGTTACAAAAGAAAGCGTACGAAAATATGGTATATTCATGAAGATATCGCAGTTTGAAAAGGAGACGTTCCGCGGTTCGAGAGGTCAAGTGAAGGTCACGTTTCCTCGCTGAAAATAAATTAAGCGTATTTTCCGGTGCCTGCAATTTGGCTGCATTGCTCGTACCTTTTCCTTGCAAACGATATCCGTCATAGTTTCAGTCTTCCTATTACTTTTCGATTGATTATTGTATGCAACCGGAAAATAGTACTTTCATCGATCGTGAGAGTACCATATATATCAATATCGTTAATTGGAATTGAATGTTTCAATCATTGCATGGGATATGTGCAATCATGCCAAATCGATGCTTTTATGCACAAGGTCGGTAATAAAAATTGAAAAAACGAACATTATTGACAGAGTGTATGAACGGGTGTAAGTGTGTATTAGAAAGTGTGTGTGTGTGTGTGGGGGGGGGGGGGGGGGTAGGGGTCGGGGGGTGGACAAAGCTTTCAAGTTGAATAAGCTGCACACTTTCGATTTTACTTTTTTCTTACTTTGGAATTCGTATGACTTTATCTCTCTCCCGTCTGTACATTCCAAACTCTCTTTGTGTCGCTTTCAAGTTTTTTCCCCTTTTCTCCCCTCCCACTCCTCCTTCTCTTTCTCCTCATGGCACTTTATTTTGCCTTCCTCCCCAACCCCACTCTCTACCCGTTCGACCACCACCCCCCCCCCCCCACACACACACACCACCACCACCACCACCACCACCACACCCATGTGTTCTCAAATCCCATGTTGCCATATTGATGCTGTTCATTCTCTGTAGGTACAAGTATGGCCGTCTCCGCTCAATACATAATAATATTTTAATCTGTTTCATACATATTTCATCCTTTTGTGCTACTCTATGACATATGTGTGTCTCCGCTCAATACATAATAATATTTTAATCTGTTTCATACATATTTCATCCTTTTGTGCTACTCTATGACATATGTGTGTATTGATGGTGAAATAATTCACAAATGTCACATGAATGATTAATGACAAGAACGATACGGAACATAAATGTAGACTATAGTTGCTAGGAAACGGGGCGTTTCAACATAAACAAGGAAGGTATTTTCCCTTTTCCTGAAAATGTTCGTGAAGCTATACGGCTATGAGATGTCATACACATACTCGTTCGGGTATACGTGCCGACTTTCGACCCAAACATTTTGAGGATTTGTGATTTATCACTAATTACTACAAATGTGGATCATTTGAGTGCAAATAACTTTCAACAAGTTTCTAAAATGGACAATATAAGAATTAAAGACCATTGGCAAGAAGATTGCTCACGATCATCTTATTTAAGGCTTTTTATCTACCCAGTACAGTATATTCCCTTTAAACATAAATAACGGAACGATTCAAAGCGTGACCACCTCCGTGTGTGCCCGTAACCTGGGTGCCAACTTCTGCGATTCCTTGAGTGCGTCCTTCTGCCTGCTAGCACGTACCTGGAAATACGTGCGCTTCCTTGCGTCTGACGCAAGGATTTTCTGCGAAACCCGACGCAGACCGCACGCAGAGAGGTTGATGACCGGTTGCGACTATGGCATTAAACATATACATGTAGTCGACAGACCGGCTCTTAGGTCATACGAGGTCAACATTTCCATTCGTTAATATTAATCACCAATTTTTAGGATTGTCCATGCAGTTTGTGTTGCTCTCTAGCGTCTTTGCCAAAGCATCTGCCACTATTAACTCAGTATCATACTCTTAATCGTAGGTATCAGAGCAGAAATTCCAGTTAGTAACCTGCGTCTTCCCCCCACTTGCATAAGTACTAATTTGTGACTAAACAAATTTGTGACTCTCTGATCATACTTCTCTGACATTTTACGTTCATTAGTTCTCCTCGTATCATTGATTTATATTTACAATAGTTATACATATCTTATGGAGCTCCGCCTCTTCTCAAACACGATATTTATGTAATGCTATCGAGCTCAAACTATGCTGGCTTGTGTTCAGTGAGTCACCCATCACATTGTGAGCACCTTTAACTAGTTGGTAATTATTGTGAGCTATCATCCTTTGTTATCTCTCCATTATATCACCACCTCTCGCGCACCGCCACTATTGTCTCCCTTTCTTTTCTCATTTAACAATAACAATAGCGAACCCGCGCTTCGTTTTAAGTATGGCGTCACCATGACAACGCGTCGCACGAGATTCATCGTGATACGCTGACGAGTTGAAGATGAACGATAAAACACAGAACCGTGGCGGACGTGCAGAGGTCGGATGGGAGAAACGTAATAGAGAGAGAGGGGGGAGGAGATATTACCAAACAATGCTCTCCATTAATCATAATTGTACCGTTACTCGACATTGGGTTGCAGCGAAAGAGGAAATTGCTAAACTTGATCAGACGGGGCGGGCTGATGGTGATGCCGTCGTGAGAGCCATGACCGCATGATAATTGCTCAGTCATTAACCCATCGCTCACCACAGGTCTAAAACTCCATCTCATAATGCACGTCGCCGTCCCGCGAGTAAAGAGTTACCCAATCTATAGAAAACATTCATATGTTGATGTAATTTTCCAGCTTAGTGATGAGACAATTCCCCCAACGTGCGATGACGTATTACACTAAAATTTGTTTAAATTTTGCCTAGCCTATGAGGAAATGATATTTGTTTGCTTAATTGCGATATAAGCAGTTGCCATGCCATAGCTAAGCGTACATATACGTTATCGGCAGCTTTTGTTATTATAAGTAAGAGCCCCCCCCCCCCTCCCCCTCCCCCGACAAGATTACACATGCACTGCATTATATCAACAGTCTGTTTCAGTTACAAAGCTTTGATCTCAGACACCAACATTTCATATTGAAAATAAAACATGTTCTAATCAACATAGCGTATGGTTTACGGTACATGTTAATTAATATCGTGTTAGTATCGTATCGTGTAATACAAGTGTGCCACATTTTCTTCATTAGCGTCCCCATTTTGAGTCCAATTACAAATACCTAAAGCTCATTTAGAAGGCTAATTTGGCTGGCACTGAGGCGATAAATTTGTCTGGCAATATGAACGCACTAGCACTTTGTCACAGATCTTGATACACATACAGCCCAACAAATACACATACATGTATGCATTAATGATCCTAACACATGGAAATGTGTTCATCGATTCAGGAAGGTGTTAGAACTGGAGTCAGCACGAAGCATAATTTATTCCTACACCAGTCGCGTTCATTGAAAGCACAACAGAATATTTGACGCATTTTGTTCTTTGATCCAGTGACGACCGCCGCCAAATATGCAAAGCGAACATTGGCTGCATTTAGAGGAATATATATTTTGTATGCGCAGAAGATTTCAGAACCACTTCATGAACTGAAGTGCATGTGCAGTAGTAGTACATCTTATAAAGATACGATTCTGTGTATTTCAGATTATATTGTTGCTTCGTTTTGGGGATAACAGGAGAATACTGTAGAAAACATGCCAGAAAAATGCCTCCATATCGCACATTAAACAATCATAATTTATTTCCTTAAAAATATCTTGTAATTCGTTTATTGAGTGTTTTATCTTCCATGGAAACAAGCTCAATTTCGTGTCCGGAGGTGTCCGAAAAAGTTACGGACCAAATTCTTTCTCCAATTTGTCCAAAATTTCCCTTCGCTCACCCCAAAATTAATTTACAGTGTGTGTAAAAAGATCACCTACGAGCTCCCAGCGAAGGCTGAACGGTTGACACATTTCTCAAAACAGATTTTCTTTTGTTATTCAGAGGAACGCACTACCTAATTAGAAATACAGCTAATTGTTTAAAACACCTGAATGTCTTGAATTTTTATGAGGCGGCGGTCATCATAGATCAAAGGAAATCTATCCGAGCACAGTTCATCCATGATAGGTCCATGATCGATTTAAGTGTATGCGTTTAGAACGAAAAGTCACAATAGATTCAGCAGCATTCAATTTATTTCCAAATACTCAAATCATTTGCGTGCAGTAAGGGCCACAGAGACGACACGATTTTCCATTATTATACGGTCGTAGGCCTAGGACTGAAAATTTGACGTCACTTTCTTGTACAAACCCAATGGCTGGATCCTGCGATTTAGCCAATCGCAGAGTCGGTCGGATCGGATCGGATCGTGTCGTCTCGGTGGTCTTAACAAAGCGATGGAGTGTCCTATTCATCGATTGATATGCAGAGCACGGGAAATGGCTAACGTCATTACCAGTTCCATGTCAAAATGAATTGTATTAATGTAGAATCAAACATTCTAGTAGGGTAAGCAATATCCAGTTGGACTGCAAATGATAAATTACTATTCCACATAATAACAAGTTAATCATACGCCAACCATGCCAACGATCGCGTCATGGATTCAACCAGGTCCATGATTCAACAAAGCTACAATCTCACTGTGGCAATGTTGGTTGGTAACGATCTGGCAATCGAAATGGACCTACCCAAGACGTTCTGCATCTGTAAACGTGACAAATATAAAAATTCATATCTTGTGTTGCTCTTGCCCAATTGTTTTGGGGTTTATCGATTGTTCTGCGTTTTTAAAGCTCCTTCTTTTGGATGATCCCCTTTAACCGTTAAAATGCCACATGTGGATTTCGCCCTTTTAATACACACGAATCCCATAGAGCAGCATTTTAGCTGGCAAGCTAAAGGTTAAAGTCTGCTGTTTGTGGTGTGTTTTTTTTCTCACGCACTGGTTAACACATAGGGGAGGGTGGACAAAAATCCTACCAAGTCACTCAATTTGACGATGAGGCAATAATATGAAGTGCCGATATTACATGACAATCTGATAAATGAAAATCACTAGACCAGTAAGGTTAGAGTACTTTATGTCGGAGTAAACCTGCCATCAACATGGCCTTGCCAAAATGAAACATATAATACCAATTCGACGAGAATAAAAGATTCTTTTGTTTATGAGTATTCATAGTATCTCTATAGCACGAGAGATATTTATTTGGTCTTTTTGTTGTCGTCATGGGAACGGTAGCAATCCGTAAAAATTAAACACGAAAGAGCATGGTTTGATGAAAATATCGTCCAGCAATGTATTTTTCTGATGATAGATATTTAGAAGACGGGGAAGAGGAAAAAAATGAAGGAGGAAAAGAAGATGGAGGAGGAAATGGCAGAGGATGAGAAGAATGAGAGGATAGCGTTCACTTGTCACAATAAAAACAAATATAACCATGATATTTGCAGAATAGTGAAAACTAATGATGGCAAAAATAATGAAAATACAAGTACTAAACATTCATCTACAATTTCTATTGATGAATTGTAATAGTACCATTACTACAACAACAGCTACTGCTGCTGCTGCTACTACTACTACTACTACCACCACTACTACTACTACTACTACTACTACTACTACTACTACTACTACTACTACTACTACTACTACTACTACTACTAATGCTACTTCCACTACTACTTGCACTACTACTACTACTACTACTTTTACTCTACTACTACTACTACTACTACTACTACCACTACTACTACTACTACTACTACTACTACTACTACTACTACTACTACTACGTCTACTACTACTACTACTACTACTACTACTACTACTACTACTACTACTATTACTATTACTACTTCTACTACTACTAGTACTACTACTTCTATTACTACTAGTACTACAGCTACTACTACTAGTACGATTTCTACTACTACTTCTACTACTACTACTACTACTACTACTACTACTACTACTACTACTACTACTACTACTACTACTACTACTACTGCTACTACTACTACTACTACTAACTACTACTACTACTACTACTTCTACTACTACTAGTAGTTCTACTATAGGTTTTCCCGGCCGAATTCGTCAAAACAGCAATCAATTTCATCAACATGCATTCATGTTTGGGAAATTTTGGCCCACTTGTCACTCCCGCGCTTCAATTTCAAATTTTTTTCATTCAATTTCATTTTTGTTTCACTTAATTTTCTAGTTTTTACATTCAAATAAGAGCGAGTTTCATTCAATTTCGAAATTCGTAATTGTCATTCAATTTCACCAAGTTTTACTAGAAGGGGAGTTATCGCCGAATTGCGTATTAATTTTCGCCTATGGGCAACCTCTTTCGCATTTTGGTCATTCAATTAAAAAAAAAATCACATCCTTTCTTTTTGGAACCGTGAGGCATTATTTGAGGGGGGGGGGGGGGGGGGGTGGATATCATTGTTTTCATTTGATCTTTAAGAATATGTGTATTGTCTTTTTTATTTGTTTTGATACATTTTCATCCTTTTCATCACTCTTCATATACTCTCTTGTTTTCATCATGGTAGATGTTGTGCACTGCTTCATCCGTCGATTTCCTGGCGATTCAGGCATCTAGGCATATATGTTTGAGAATTTTTGTATCACTGGTGCATTTGCAGGGGTTATGGTGTCGATGCACTGCACTGCAACCTCTCTCAGGATGGTGCAGGCCCTGTATGTAGCTTGCGGTTGAACTTATAGGAAAAGTCAGAAATAGCCCACCTTCTCTGACGACTGTTATTGGTGTATTGAGAGCTACAAGCTAATGAATCACATCACCTTTCTTCATGCGAAACTGTGCATATAATTATTCTAACAGAAATACACAAATTGACAAATTAGCGTAAGATGAAAACCACTGCACAAATGTCAAAAATGTATGCCTGATCACTAAATCGAATAACCGAATTCTTACTGCAGACTGTCCGGCAATATGAATGCTCCTTGCAGGTTTTTGGAATTGAAAGCCCGTTCTACATTTTTGTATGACAAAAGTATGAAATCGCATGCTCCTAAAATTAAATTGAACGACAAATTTTGCTTTTTGAATGATGATCTACACCGTCATTCAATTTCGTTCTAAAGTGAATGAACCTATAGTTAATTCGGCTGCTGAGCTTACGAAATTGGGCGGAAAGACCTATACTATTACTACTACTACTACTACTACTACTACTACTACTACTGCTACTACTACTACTACTACTACTACTACTACTACTACTACTACTACTACTACTACTACTACTACTACTACTACTGTGTGTTAAGCGAGTGAGCAAAGCGAGCGAGCAGCCCCATAGAAAGGTCAGTCAATGGCTACGCTAGGGAATATATTTCGTTCTATATACTTTGACTTCTATGACTCCGATACGTTCCCAAAATTATAATTTTCCATGGCTACAAGCATGTCAGCTTCAAATGATGCCATTTCATCTATGCTTCTCACTATATAATATCGCCACTAAGTGCTTTACACAAACCATTATCCTCGGTCACTGGGTAGGTATTACACAAACCATTATAACACTTCTTCTCGCGGGTTACTGGTAACCGTCCATCATGTTTTTTTTTTTTTCTAATTCCCTGACAAACTGTCCTTGCAGGTTGTGATCAGGTCATTACCGTCATGTGGGATGCAAGCTGACTCCTACCAAGGATGTTTAAGTACATGGATATCCATCCCTTTGAACAAGGTTTGATTCCGCCACTTGATATTCATGACTAGCTCTGCTCTCAACAATATGATGCATACGCGATTTTGTCACGTTCACCTGGATTTTATAATAGGTCATACACATTCCTATACATCCATACATTTCAGCTTTCGCTGCTGAACTTTTAATTTTGTCACCGAGTGCTTGTTATGTAGTTAATAAGGACAACCGAATACACAATTTGATACGTTTTAAATGAAAATACTAGCTTGGGCGAAAATATCTTAAAGGAACGTTTCATGCAATTTTTTAATGGAATATGATGCGGAACGTTGTGAAATTGAGACTTTTGTACTGCAACTTGATATCACGTTTGGAGCCGTTTTCCCATATCATAACAATATTCATGGATTGAATCTTTATAGATGCATCATAGGTATTACATGTCACATCTGCGCAAAGTATATGGGGTGAGGATATTTCCCCCAAGTTCTTCTGCGCATCTGATTTTGTTAATACGTCACATCCAGGCAAAATCACCTAGAGAATCGGCGGATTCGAACATGGGAGATCAAAGAGAAAATCTTTGTAAAGCGTTCTGTAGTGACTAGAAGGAGAGTACAATGAATCTGCCTTAATCAAACGGCTGCTGGCACTCCGCGTGCTTAAACGTCCTTGCCCTACCAAGGATACGTTTCACGAAGCACCACCAGCCGTTTAATCAATGCAGATTTATTGTTCTTCTTCTAGTCACAAACGAATGCTTATCAACTATATTATTTCTTTGATCCAATTTTCAATGCCGCCGATTCTCTGGATAAGTTTTGCCTGGATTTGACAAATAAACAAAATAGGATGCGCAGAAGAATTTTGAGAAATATCCTCACCCCATATGATTGCGCAGTTGTGACACGTAATACATACAATGCTGATTAATTAGTGAAGTGCCTGTTAATGTACTCAATCATGTCAATAAGGACAAAATGTGATTCTTTGCGAGATGAAATAACTTGTCTGAAATGAAAATATATTGTAATAACGTCTCCAGCAACTTTTTGCTATGGAATATGACGCGGAACAGTATGAAATCGAGACTTATTTACTGCTGCAACTTGATATCACGTTGAGAGCCTTTTTTAAACCTTATTTTAACGATATTCGTCCATTCAATCCTTATATCTATAATGATATTGAAGCTTAAGAATACACATGTATTTGAACCTTTAGAATAACGGACCATATAGTAATATTGAACCTTCGGAATCTTGGACCATATATGGAGTAATATTGAACCTTCCGAGTAGTTGAATCTTCGGAATAATGAGCTATATATTTCTACATCTCTCGCACTTGAAAAACTCAAGAACTAAACAAATAGAAACTGGATGGACGGTAATAACAAGAATGAGAGGGAATATTATTTCTTTTGAAAATGCGCGAGCAGAAAAGCAATGGTGCGCGCGTGTTTGCATTAGAAATTGAAAGGTTATCATCTTTGCTCATGTGGACAGGATTGTCAATATCAACGCATCAATTATGAAATCTAATCTAATAAGCATCGATTGACTCTATTTGTATTCCTTATTTTCTCCTCTCTCTCTCTCTCTCTCTCTCTCTCTCTCTCTCCCTCTCTCTCTCTCTCTCTCTCTCTCTCTCCTCTCTCTCTCTCTCTCTCTCTCTCTCTCTCTCTCTCTCTCTCTAGCTCACCCTGCTCTTTCTCTCTCACTCTCGGATTCTATGTCGCTACACTTCATAAAACAAAAAGCAGTGATTTGATAAATTAATGAAAAGTGGCAAATCATTGTAATATTCAATACACATAGCCCGGATCTTGCAATCGTGAGGTTTGTGTATGTGTATGGAGGAGGAGGGGGGGGGGGGGGGGGTGTTTATGACAACATGATTGCATGAGATCGATTTGGAAGAGCTACATTTCATGTCGCCTTATATCTTTAATTCAAGTGATACCTTTGATATATCCCATAAAAGCAACGTCCCCAGTATGTATTGCCACTATTCACTCACTATTTGTCTTTATACCCATTTCTCTCTCTGATGAAAATGTTTTTCTAATATGCTTATCTTCATGTTGATGTAGCTCCGTTGTGCTTACTCCTAGCTTTTGGCATACAAGAAGAGCATTGGAAGAACTGATTACCTAAAACAGGAAGAAATTTATGTCTTCTTTCTATTAACATTGAGTAATCAGTCTGAGTAGTATTAGTTCGCTCTCTAATGTCGTTTAGATATCAACCGATATTAGACTAATCAAGTAAGCAATATTGCTCATTCTAATCTCGAAGGCAATCGAAACACATTTTTGTTTGTTTCCAGGGTAGTGAGACCCGAGAACGCAGAAGGATATTGAGGCAAATGAACAATGTGACACGGTAGGAATACGAGCAAACAATAAGAACTACACAGTAATTGTCATCTCTCTCATTAATTATGACAAATCGGCTACGGTTCAATCCATCACTTCAAACCCAACATTTTGTGGTGTTCATTTAGTCATTGTACAAGGGGCTGTACAAATATGACATCAACGAGCTTAGCGACATCATTATGAATTTATGGATGGAAAGAAATGGTTCACTCGGCGAAGAGGGAGGTCTTTGTTTGAACGCAACGATGTCTGGATAGCAATCTTGTAAATAGCGAGAGCGTGTGCATGGGTGTAGAGAAAGAGATTATCCCATGATCACGGAAGACGGTCAATCAAATACTGTTGAAAAGAAACACGACAAGATCAGATATAGAACAAGAATAGTTCAACATAACGAAAAAAACAAGAGAGCGAGATAACGAGAAACAGAGAGAGAGAGAGAGAGAGAGAGAGAGAGAGAGAGAGAGAGAGATGGAGTGGGAGAGAGAGAGAGGGAGTGAGTGGGAGAGAGAGAGATAAACGCTAATATAAACAGAGGTAGAAGTGCAGACAGACATAGATGAATGTGTATGTAGCAAATGTGCCTATTTTTAAATTTAAAATTAATGAATTTCTTTTTACTTTTTTTCTTCATTTCAGTTTCTGAGCTTCGTGGAATCTTGTCCTCATCTTCTTATCTCGAAGATGCTAATGGAGCCAGTGCGAGGTTGGACTATCACTTGGTACGATACTAGGATGAGCTGTGTGAGCGTTACACGATAGTTACATTCTATTAGCGAGCAGTACCAGCGTGCAATATCAGACAAGAATGAAGTACTTAATCTTAAAAGTTGAACTCCAAACAAGACATACTGTACATGTGAGCGCCACATGGATGGCGCCAGTAATGGCTCCGCATACTACACAGTCACGGTGCTAGTGAGCATTTGAAGATAGCTCGTCGTGAATCGAAATGCAGCAGGTAATATTGAAGGTGTCTTCTCACGAATAATGGGCCTAAGCTTAGGTTGTGAACGAACAATTGTTAGAGGGCAGATATCAACGATAGCGTGATAGAGAAAATGGAGTAATATTCTCGTTGCAGGGAAAGGAAGGCAAGTTACAAAATTCCGGCTCGACGTTGGTTCTGTGGTCAGGCGGTGGGTGGTTCAACGTTTGGACGGAACGGAACAAACCGGAGAGTTCGTATTCTGGATAAAGCTCGACGTCGTGAATCGATGTACGACGATCGTCATGGAAGCGTACACGTGGTGCCTGGTGCTGCTGCTATGCGTTGTCGCCGTCGTAGGCATCCCTGGCAACATCTTGGTGATGGCCATCTACCATCGGAAGGCTCGGCGACTCAGCATGAACGTGTACATCAGCGGGTTGGCCGCAGCAGACCTCTTTATCTGCGGACTTACGGCCTACCGCCTCTACTTCTGGATCAACGAGACCAACTTTCATGATGCCACCATCTGTCAGCTGTTCACATGGCTCGGCTTCTGGAGCGAGATGCTCACCGCATTCCTTACGACCGCTATCGCGCTCGACCGCTATCTATCCGTTTGCAAACCGCACGCGGCTATTATCACTCCGGGAAGAGCCATGATATCAATAGTCGTTTTCACGTTCAGCAGCGGTTTGTTAAGCCTCGTGTCTTTTATCATATACGGCGTGAGTGACTCAATGTGTGAAATTGTGGAAGAAGGGCCTCTTCTCTACGTCTTCACGACGTTTACGTTCAGCGCCTTCGCTGTCCTGATGGTGTTGGCGCTGGTGTTTTACTGGCTGGTGTTTAGGGAGGTCAGACGTAGAACAAAGGTCGAACCGCGGTTAATTGAGGTTCGACCGCGTCATGAGAGTAGTTCACCGCGGCCGGAAGTGACGACCACCACCAGCCGGTCGCGATCAGCGCCCTGCTCACCGAAGCGGTCGACTGAGAAGGTCAGTCGGTGGGAGCAACCGCAGAGACTCGTAATCGCCAAGCAGCTGGAGCAGCGCTTGACCCTCGTGAGCCTCGCCGCGGCCTACCCTCCGGGCATGGTCAGGTCGCAGTCGCGCCTCGACGTCGAGACCGTCTCCATTCACCAAAGAGCGTTCCTTACGACCGACATCCAGAGCTGGGGCACACGAATGCGGAGCGGTAGCGATATGGGACCCGCCTCCCCGGTCGAGCCCACCTCCACCAGCTGCATCGGCCAGCTCGGCAGCCAGATCGCTCTATCACCTGCGGCTAAGGACAATGCCGGCGCGGCAGCGAACAATCAGCCTGCCAACCGCCGTCGCCGCACCGGTAAAATGTTGCTGCTTGCCACCATTGTTTTCGTCGTCACGTGGACAGCGCGATGCATCATGTGGCTCGTCAACTCAGCCGCCAAAGACTGGTGGAACGAAGTGAGGCAGGATAACGACTTCGGCTTTGCCGTTCTGATCATACTGCAGCACTTGTATTACACAACTCCTGCTGTCAACCCGATCATCTACAGCTACGTGAACCCGCGGTTCCGGGAAGACTGCGCGCGGGAAATCAAGAGGTTGAAATGTAGAGATAAACCGTTATAGCGCGTGCGCTGTCAGGATATGGCTCAGCTAGATACAGTATGTACTTCAAACAAAAACGAAGTGTATGTTTAGCTAAGAAACATTTTTTAGTCAAAGAAACGTTTTCTATTTACATTGCAACAGGATGTTGTCATAGCAACAATCTTATTTTGCATGATTCTTACCTGAAAACACATGGGCCTTGTTTGCAACTCAAAATCAGGTATCCATTCAATCATGATTGCAGGTACCTAACTTATATTTAGGCTGCCCAGCTACAAACGTTTTCTGAAATAATTATTATATTCATATCGTTGCTAAAAAAACCCGACCAGGTTTGGTAGATTCGAATTAGAATCAACAGGGAAACTTGTGAAAGACATACTTAGACATTTACATTCTGTTTTGCTATTATCAAGTAAAGTGACAAATGAAATGAAAATTTCCGAAATTTTAATATTTCATTAATGCGTTGCCATGGTGAGGGAACTGGTAACCGCATCTATCACTAGTGCAACAGTAAACATACAGATTATGAAAGCTAAGGGACCTGGCTATCAGAATTTTTTGTTTTAACTGTCTAACGGGGGGAAGGGGTTGGGGTTGGATGGCGACTTTATTAGCTTCTGTTAACAGTACTAATACAAATTACATTATAACATTGATAATAAGAAGAACATCATAATACATTCAAGTATGTGTTCTCACACATACTTACACATGTTATTGATATATAACTCAACATATCGCAATGGTCCACTTTCATATTCAATCATATTGGTCATTGTTTTATCAACTTTTCATTTTGTCAGAACTAACAACACATAGTAGAGAACAAATACTGTTAATGGAACCAGCTATGCATGCATGCATGCATGCATACAAGAGAATGGCTAGGACAAGTTGACTTGTACGCTCCAATAGTCAAAATGGCCGGCGACCTGTGCAATAACAAAACCTGTTCATACGAACCGTTATTGTTAACCTCGAGTGGTCGTTTGACTGAAGCAGTCACGTTTTGGGTAGGATCTTTGTGCCTCCTAAATCCTTAAAATGATTTGCTTATCTGCACGGATATGATTGACTCATTATCAATTCAAATGTATTTGTGCACACTTTTGATTGCTTTGCATAAGCAAGATGGATGTATTTTTGTAATGTTCACTAAAACTGTTTGTTTGAAAGGTTTGGTTAATTACTGAGAATGTATTATGACACACCCAATCGTGATATCACGAGATAAAGGTCACGTGATGTCATATGATGAATGTCGGCGATTATCAATATGCAACGAATGCGATGTAGATAAGAAATTTAATCTAGATTTTGAAATGATGAGAACAAACAAACAAACAAAAAACACCGATGATTATAGCAGCTGAAGTGAAGGGTTGGAGGGGGGTGGGGGGTTATCATTTCATAACAATTTAGTGGTCGTGTATCGCCACTGAATATAGTGCAAGATACGCTGGAGAAATATATTTTGTGTTGATTCACCGAGAGTAGATGAAGAAGTGAAGTCTCTCCGACGAGGCTGAAACGTGTTCATGGGCGGCTTCTTTGTTCAGGAGCCATTGTGGTAAACTTTGTCCGAGCTCTGCGGTGTAAGAAAGCTATTTGCCGACTGCGATTGGTCGGATGTTTTGACCGATTACTGGTAATACCACGAGTAGGTGACAGACAGCGGTCTTCGGGAAGAATAGTGTTTCACTTTCAGGGGGTTCCTTTGTCAAAGTCTCAGCTCAATATATTCATGAAGATAATAGTTGAGCTGCTACAACATGTCCTAAAACGGATGTAAACTGGTGAGAGAACAAAATGACTGTTATTAGCATTGCATGTAATAGCAGAAAAGTGCATATATGATTGTATCTTAATTCATATACGTTGTCATATGCCTTGGTACTAATTGTCTTTTATGATAGAAACGTCTTGCTGCAAATTTGTCTTTCAACGTATTAGCATGCTGAATCTGAATACAGACACTGACTTTCTGTCCGCATGACTACTACATGTACTATATTCCATCAGGGACATGAGAGAGATCTCTCTCATGTCCCTGATTCCATCAAGCTGGTGTACCCAATGACTGAGGGAAGGGTGTTTATTTGCATCTCCTGTGGTGTAGAAGTGTATGTGGAAGTGCCGCTTCACTAAACCACAAGCTTCATAGAACGTGCATTCACTTACTTTCATCTAATAACGGAACAAAATGAAACACGAAATTTCATGAAATGTGAAACATGAGGTAGCAGGAGTTTTGAAATCGTAGTCATTATTCCTGACAGCTTACGTGGCTTGTGTAAAGTGTCCGGAAGTGACGCAATGATAAGTGTTTTATTATAAGCATACTTCTGCTTATATTACACTAATCCCACAATGCATCATACGTGGAATGGCATGTGTACGTGGCGTACGTGGCATACCTTGTCATAGAGCTGTCTTTTTTCAGAATGCATAGATTGTATGGTCTGGAAAGTCATTTGAAAGTATGTAATGAAGCGTGCAAGTCCAGGGCCCCGTTGCATAAAACTTACCATAAATGGTAACTCTGCCATCAATGGTAACTACCATGGTAACACCGCTCGACAGCCAATCAAGTTCACGGTTTCCATAGAAGTTGCCATTGGTAGCAAAGTTACCATCAATGGTAAGTTATACGCAACAGGGCCCAGGCCCACCTCTTATAAAGAGTTGCGCTTGGTATGTATCAATCGCAAGTCCAATCCCCTATCTCCAATGCATAGAGCGACGATTGCTTTCAATTGCAAGTCAAGTTACGATCAATCGCAATTCTTTATAAGACTGGGCCTAGGTTTTGTTCAATGGTAACCTCTCGGAGTTTCGCGTATTATCAAGAGTGCAATTAGCGGGGAGAGCTGTGTTATTATGGAAATTTATGACGTCAGAATGGTAGTTCCTCTATTCCGCTTTTAGGAGCACGAATGTAAATTAATCCCAATCGGCCAATAAGGATGACATTTTCGTTAGACTGAATAGCTACCATCTTTGTCTTTCGTTCGTCTGTCTTTCCACGAAAAGTTCAAGCATGTCCGTTGCATTTTAGACGAGTATTGTTGCATAAATAAATTAAAGGCCTAATATATCACTTTGCATTTGCCCTTTGTGTTTAATATTGCAGTCTGCGCTGGACCTAAGACACGCACGAACAACAGCCACGTGACAGCGAAAGGACTGCGAGGAAATTGGATTGTTGTTGTTGTTTTTGCTGGTGGTGAAAGTATTATCAGAGAGGTGTAAGGAATGGAGTCAGCACGAAGTGTAATTTATTCCTCCAGCGGTCGCGTGCATTGATATCACAATGGAATATTTTACGCGTTTGGCTCTTTGATCGAGGGAGATCCGCCGCCAAACAAGCAAGACAAATGTAGGATGCGTTTTGAGGAATACATATTCTGTATGCGCAGAAGATTTCAGAACCACTTCATGTACTGAAGTGCATGTGCAGTAGTAGAACATACGATTCTGTGATTTTCATATTATATTGTTGCTTCGTGTTTTTTTTTTTTTTTATAAATCGAGAACACTATCGATAAACATGTCAGAGAAATGCCTCCATATCGCACATTGGGCAATCATATTTCCTTACAAATATCTTTTAAATCGTTTTATTGAGTGTTTCACCTTCCATGGAAACAACCTCGATTTCATGTGCGGAGATGTCCGAAAAAGTTACGGACCAAATTCTTTCTACAAATTTATCAAAATTTCCCCCCAATTTGCCCCCAATCTAATTTCCAGTGTGTGTGTGTGTGTGTGTGTGTGTGTGTGTGTGAGTTCCTCGAGAAAAGGGTATAGGAGAAAGAGAATCACGACTCCTATTGATTTATTAACATGATATAGATTATAATCGTGCATATTTAACAAGGTCTCAGCTAAATTTGCGTCTTTAATACGCAAGTTCTGGATTGTAGTTCCGTGTACATTACCTATGGTATAAGAGTTATTTTCAGAATTGTTTCTTATCTAGTTCAGGTTATCGAGGGAAAGTGGCCTTTTCAGTCTCGATGACCGCCTTTTCAATGAAAACCTTTGATTTGAGAGATTACAGAGATTCGCTTTTACAACACATTGTAAGAATGTTGCTAAGCATACGTGTACGAAGTATGATAGGCATAAGCGTGTAGCGACATGAAATATCATTGCCAGTGCTAAATTGGTAAAAGCCTACGAGGAAGAAGATACATGTACTACCCATATCAAATCTCTTTCCGAGTCATCTTTTAATAAAATTCAAGTCCACCCTGAAGTTAAGTTGGTTTTAATAAAATCAGAAACATGAAATGATCATATCAACGAAGGTTTGACGAAAATCACGTGCGAGTAGACATATTCTTTAATCGAAATTACATTTTTGGACATACATGTACCTCCGAAGGGGCGTTCAGAGGAGCCAGATGCAATCTCAGCGGATCCTACAGACTGATTTTTCGGTCTAACGTGGAGGTGCTCTCTCATATGTTATCTTCTGTATGTTTCCATAAATTGCTTCACCCCCACCCTGTTTGTATGAAGAAATATATCTTTTTTGAGTTTTGTGTAAAAACGAGTGCATAATGAACTGCACAAGTAAAATGATGCATATTCATTTGAGAAAATAATCATTTTTAAAAGATATCGTACACAACATGTGGGAGAGCATCTCGCACGTGACGTCACAAAATCACAAAAACTTGGAAAAACGGAACCTTAAACTTTGACGGATTTTCATCAATCCTTCACTAATATGTTTCTTTCATGTTTCATGTTTAAAAAAAATAACTTCAGGGTTAATTATCGTATTCATCTTGCTCTAATCCTGTCTTTGTTATCACCTCCTCTACCGTCTCCATAGACATCTCCCATCCTCTCTGCATCACTCCCTTAAATCATGGACCCACTTCCCTCTCTCTCTGTCTTGTGCATATATTTGTCAACCTCATTCAAAATCACCAGCATCAGTCAATCGGCAGCGCTCGCTCGTTCTATAGAAATCGTGAGCGTTTTATTTTTCGTCTCGCGAAATCTCACGCGCAGATTTTGCTGCACGTAGATTATGAAGGAATTTGATATGCTCGCGAGATCTTTTGCTGGTGTCTTCTGTAAGCATACTGATCAGGATTTTTTTAGACAGGGATTGAGATGATATGTTTCTTAATAAATATTTTTAGTTTTTATCGAAATCCGCAAAGGAGTTTTTATGTTATTTGCCTTCAAAAACAGGCCTCAATTTTTTTTTTGAAATATGTAAGCTCTCAGACCTTGCTGGATGCTGACCCTTCTATGGATTGTACGGCAACGACAGTTACGGCTCTAAAAAGCCAATACTTCAGCGGAGATTCTGATTCCAATATTGTTTGGGCTCAAAAATAAAACATTTGAGCTATTCGTCTTCAAAGTGACGCGAGATTTTAGAAATCGTACGGACTTCGCAACCGATATATACGTAAGCTCCCAGACTTTGCTGGATCCTGACCCTTCTACAAATTGAACGGCAATACCAGTTACAGCTTTGGAAAGCCGGTACTCCAGCGGAGAATTTGATTCCAGTTTTGTTTGGGCTCAAAAATAAAACATTTGAGCTATTCGTCTTCAAAGTGACGCGAATTTTCAGAAATCATACGGACTTCGCAACCGATATTCGTCCGCAGGCAGCAGAAAACACACGATTTTATTTTCAGCTCGGTAGTCGTGACCTTCGCTTTACCTCTCGAACCGCGAAAAAGGTCTCTTTTTCAAACTGCGATATCTCCATGAATATATCATATTTTTGTATACTTTCTTTTGTAACTGTATGTTGGAGGTCGACATTTACTAAGGGTGAAAAAAACATTTCATTGAAACAGGCAGAAAAATATTGCAAATTCGAGATAAATAATGTGGTTCTAATAAAAATTTAAAAAATGAAAATAAACTCTATATTTCAATGTCAATCGCTTTTGAGCCCCGAATATTTAGAGATCATCTGAAGCGGAATTTATTGTACTTTATGGAGATACCATTATTTTTCAACCTCCCCCCATAGAAGGGTCAGGATCCAGCAAAATATCAACCATGTTCAAATCCAGAATGAGCGAGATATGACGAAGTTGTGAGCGATCCTAACCAGTCAATCATAGTCCGCGGACTATGATTGGATCGCCTTGGATCGCCGGTAGAATTTCGTTATTATCGTGGACTATGATTGGCTGGTTAGGATCGTTCACAACTTCGTCATATCTCGCTCATTTTGGATTTGAACATGGTTGATGTTTTGCTGGATGCTGACCCTTCTATGGGGGGAGGTTGAAAAATAATGGTATCTCCATAAAGTACAATAAATTCCGCTTCAGATGATCTCTAAATGTTTAGGGCTCAAAAGCGATTGACATTGGAATATAGAGTTTATTTTAATTTTTTTAATTTGTATTAGAACCACATATTTATCTCGAATTTGCAATATTTGTCTGCCTGTTTCAATGAAATGTTTTTTCACCCTTGGTAAATGTCGACCTCCAACATACAGTTACAAAAGAAAGCGCACGAAAATATGATATATTCATGAAGATATCGCAGTTTGAAAAGGAGACGTTTTCCGCGGTTCGAGAGGGCAAGTGAAGGTCACGACTACCTCGCTGAAAATAAAATGAGCGTATTTTCCGGTGCCTGCCGTTTGGCTGGCATCACATCTTCTTCTTACTGTTACTTTCCCCTTCACCGTTCACTTCTCCTTATCCTTTGTAATCATCCATATCCACAAAACACACACACACGCACACACACACACAAACACACACACACACACACACACACACACACACACACACACACACACACACACACACACACACACACACACACACACACACACACACACACACACACACACACACACACACACACACACACATGCACACACACAAACACACACACAAACCATGTCTCTCTGCAATAAGATTTTTATTTCTGTACGGCAGGTATAAGTCCACATAATATAACATCTCTGATTTCATTTTGAACATGAGCAAAAAGATTCTTACAAAACATGACGAGCCATACATAAAAACTCCTCTACTCGAAATATATTTCTTATGTATTTACAATTACAAGCCATACAATAGATACACTTTCCTCATGTCATCCCTATTCCTGAGGAAGCAATGAGATTGTATATAGTAATTCATTCTACCCAAGCACTAAGGGCGCGGTCCTTACCGCGTCGCCGTATTGTCTAAATGTCGAACGTATGTCAAACATTAATTAAACCCGACTATGAACGTGAAGATACAAATCCCATGAGCTTTCAGACCTTGAAATCTAGAGAAAAAGAGGCTGGATATCACATGCAAGTCTGAATTACTGCATGTTAACACATATCGAAGAGGCGTTATTAAGCAAATAGTTAGCGCATTTGTGCACAAGGGGAACTGTAAAGCCCACCGCAAACGATGCGATCCGATCAGTCGTACGACTCTGTGACTGGCTGAATCGCAGGACCCGGTTCATTGGATTTGTGCAAGAAGATGACGTCATATTTCCAGTCGGAGGCCCTTACGACTGCATAAATCGTGGCAAACGCATGTCGTCTGCTGTGGCCCAAACCATTTGGAATTATTTCCAAACCATGATCTACAGGTGTTGGCGATGAGGGAGCTCTCCTACAAACATTACTTTCCCACCCCAAAACACTTTTAAGATCATGTCATATCTAAAAAATAAACATACATAGCAATACCTAGTAAAAATATTGAGAACATTTATAAATAGCTTATGTGCGCAAGTTACACGTGAATTTAATCAAATTATTCATAATAATGGTTTCTTTTTTGTTTTTTTATTACATAGTACAAGGTTCTCAACCCTTGAATATGGCATCTTATTTAACATTGACAAGTACTGACATAATATATTGTTAGATTGTTATGAAAAGAGACGTGCCCATATCACAAATATACATTGGTTTTTCTAACCAGGCTCTGCAACCATTAATACATGAGCTGAACACTCTCACAGTGATTATCCCAAAATGTACACATCTTGTCAATGAACAACATCAAGACAGTTCTAAAAACATAGCTCCATCTTACTCATAAATACTCCATTATACTCTCAAATCAAAACAAAAATATCTACCTATCCAGTATGCTCTGCCTATCATACAGGCCAGTCATTCCACAGGCAAAATATATGTGAACTATTCAAATGGAAAAAGTGCACACTAAATAGGACTCAATTAGCTTCCATCTTACATAATTATAACAATGAGTAAATAATTTGTGTTGCATATTTCTGTCAAGATATATTAAAGGTCAAGTACAGCATCAATGTATTTCACATGGCCTGGTATACCAAAAATATCCACTTATTCTGAAAGTCAATATCCAATACTCCTAGGCTTGCACAGTGGTAAGTTTATGTACAATGCGACTCTTTCATTGACATACAACACTGTGGAACTATGATATAAAACTAGTAAGAGAATATATACACCTGTAATTGTTTTTTTCTTCCAAGACACTATTCAAATGCTCAGATTAAACCAGTTAACCTGAAGATATGTCAATTGAACAGTGTAATGGTTGGATCAAACAAAGGAATATGAAACAATGGGAAGTGTCAATAATTGATCACTCTCACTACAGATAATTCATTTTGAAGTAGATGAAAGGTAAAAAATAATAAGAATATCATACAGTGCAGTCTTCACCTACCCCAAAATGATAAAATGTACACTGATAACCATCTACAATTAAAGGTAAAACAATAAATAGTTTAGAAGTCTATAGAATTCCTTGAATATAAGGATAATAAAACACAAGTTATCCTTTGACATGAACAGAATGAAAAACAATTCTGCCTGTTCATGCTATCATGCAAATGGAAAACCGCCAGAATGTGGTCTACAATCCAAGGCAGGAATACATTAATTCAGTCTTCTCTGTTAATCACTATGGTTACCTGTTAGACTCTAGAAACAGATACGTGCCTGCGTGTAGGTACAACACTAGAGCATCACAAATCCATGACACTAGTTTGAAGAATGACGACCATAATAGCTAATCATGAGGATACAGATTTTGGAAGAAGAGCGTTGACATGCACAATGCAAAATGTCAGGGGCCATATTCATGAAACCTTACTAAACCTAGTTAGCTATGAAAGTGCATTCAGCTACATGCATTTTAAGAAATAAACTAGGCTAGTAAGGTTTCATGAACATGGCCCCTGGACTATACATGTACACACTTCTTGACGTATTTAAAAAAATATCAGATCTAACAACAAACTTCTACAATTCGTTACGATGGATATGAAACAGTGCATCATTATAGTGTATGACATTTTGATCAGGCCACTGCAAAGATAAATTTCTCTTCACAAATTAATAAATCATCGCATTTTTTTATTTGTACTTATAATTGTGTTTGAATACACCAAACAGTGACCAGAATCTCTCATACATATGTTACTTTTGCATGGTATTGCACTTGTGAAAGAGATAACAAGTCTTCAGCTAACAATACTGTCCTTATTCTAATCAAAGACAGAATAGCCTGCAACCCTCCCTCATACAAAAAACAGATCATAGCAATTATACCTCGAACCCAGAAGCTGACAGTTAAATAAAGTAACGACACACAACACACATTAAACGATACATGGGGTCTACAAGAATTAACTGTAACTCAGTTCAGTTCTACAAAGTGTATAAGCAACTACTTAAGGGCAGGGCGAGACCATACATGCCATTTATCCTCATGCAACACCTGTCACAAAACCATGCATAAGTCACTCAAATATTGGGCCCTTCGTCCCCCTCCCCTCTCCCAAATACCGGTACATATCATGCTCAT
This sequence comes from Arbacia lixula, assembly GCA_963669155.1. NCBI lineage: Eukaryota > Metazoa > Echinodermata > Echinoidea > Arbacioida > Arbaciidae > Arbacia > Arbacia lixula. The sequence continues at coordinate 18,992,731 of OZ022591.1, forward strand.
CATTAAGGTCCACATCCTCCCCAGAAGTCTTCTATCCAGACTGCTATTTATATATTTTTAATGCCAGCACATCATGCCGGATGGCAGCTCTAGCATTGCCATTCTGTATTTACCATGCACAGCTGAGAGTGAGACTATACTGAATGCCATGTGATGTCAGGCTGTAGCCATGGCAACAGTCTCATATGAAGAACTCCTTACCAAAGTGTGCTGGGTCTGTGCCCCATCTTATACAGACTTGTGATTGATTACAATTCGGCTTATGATTGATATCAATTGGAATTCTGTACATTAGATAAAGGGGATTGAACATGCGATCAATTCAGATCAATCACAACTGTTTATAAGACAGGGCCCTGGTTTGCATCCACAGGGAGTGACAAGTGTTGGTACAGTATGAGCTTGGAGCTTGCAATCATGTAGATGACATCCTTAACCCAAATTAGACAAGCCAAGTATGGCTGATATTAGTACTTCATATGAAACACCAATACACATTTCTTTGAAGTACTAGTAACTTTCACAATTTTCAGTAATCATTCAAATGTACACAAAACTGCATAACCACACAAGCTGCTAGTTCTCTTGTTATTTTGTGAACGTTGAGTTTGACGTTTCAGTAAACCTTTTCAAGTCAATTCAATTCAACGTGGACCTTAGCACCTTTCAGAGGCAATTTCTTCAAACCTTACAGTATCAAATTTGACACCGTGAGTATGACCATGCTGACATTCAACCTCCCTGGGCCATGTTGTATATAAGTTATTTCCATTATTGTAACCTACCATCAATGGTAACTACCAAGGTAACAGGTGCAACAATGAGAGCTCATTGGTGGTTGCCATGGAAGGTATGCAACATGGCCCTGTTATGTGCTTCTGTCACATTGCTGCACTGGTAAAATATAAATACACACCCACTACTCCAGTAGTCTTGTGGATCACATAGGATGTCAGTATGCATACATGCATCAGATTAATACCTTCAAGACACATTGATGGAGGGAACACTGATGTTAGGAATCCAAACAAGAAATATACAAATAAAATGGATTGCAAGCTGTATTACTCATAATGTACTGGTAGATCACTCGTCCTTTTGAAATCTATGCCTGACTTTGAACAGACAACAGAGGGCTCCACATTGTAACATTGTATTTATTTGACCATTCCCTATAAAGAATTATATTTCCTCTCCCGCCCCCCCCCCCCCAAAAAAAAAAAAAAAAAAAGAATAAATAAATTTTTGAAGGACTGTGCCATATGGTGCAGTATGAATGTCCTATGGATAATTTCTATGAGCCAGGTAGCCGTGACTATGCAAACACTGAATATACTTTGTTGCTATAGCAACAGAGGCAAATTTGGCACAAGGATTCTTCAAGGGCAAGTACTTGCACCAATGGTGAAACTATTCTCAGAATTTACAAAGAGGTGTATTTTCATGGATAATGTGATTCATAATAGTTATTGGAATTCCCAACATGTAAATTTATTCTCTGGCTATATGGGTCTGTCTACAGTAAAGGGATATTTTTTGGCACAACTGAATCATTTGAAATTATGACCACCTTGCACCACCAAAATATGACAGAGTGTTGAATTAATTTCCTCCAACATAACTTCAGCAAAAATCCTGCTCTGAATGTTCATTATTATATATTTCTAAACTAAGCCTGTACATATTTGCCATATCACAGTGGTAACGGGACAGACGAGTGTATTACAAACTCGTCTGTCCCGTTACCAATGTCCTGTGGCAAATTTGTACAGGGCAAATTTTCTGAAGCATACAAAATCTTGTAAAGTGCAAATCAGTACATATCCTTGATAGTTTATTATTATTGGCTGGTTCATCTAAGAGACAAAAAATAATAATTGGAATTTTAAGAGATTTACGCAAATGTTACAGTAAATGTAACAGAAATGTACCCATTACTGTAGACAGGCCCATATGTAGACTCCCACTTTTATGTTAACATTTGAGAGGAGGAAGTTCCAATATCACTGATACTTCCACTAGCAGGTATCAGTGGTATAGGAATGATATGGGCTTTAAACCCTTCCTCTGCCAGATATATGTTGCTCAATGGGATTTGTGTGTATTAATGGTAGAATAATCGACCAGCAGCACATTAAAGGTTAAAGCTATTTAGACCTGAGAGGAGTGTTGCAAGTCAGTCAATATGGAGTGAATGTTGGTCAAATCATAAAGGTGAAGGCTGCACGGTGACTCATGCAAGGCAAGCAAGACGAAATCAAGCCGGTACATCATGCTCCGGGCACCCTATGCTACAGGCAACCCATGCTCCGGGCATCCCATGCTATGGGCACCCCACGCCTCGGGCACCCCATGCCTTCGGGCACAGGAGTAGTGTGCAGCAAATCAGCAGCAAATCACTGTCATGCACAAAGCAGCACATAGGCAGAAAATAAAATGGGGGAGGAGAGAAAATAAAAACAATTGTTAGTATAATCAGCAAACTGAATTATGGCTGAACAAGTGACATAGAACAGTGCATTAAACTCTTGACATTGAATGGGGATTATGTGTGCTGGATTAGTATACAAGTACTACTGAATTTTCTTATCACATCACAAGACTTCTAATTTTATCAAAATTGATCTTTACATCCCTCTTTGTTTCACTGTCCTTTCCCCTTTCTCCATTTTAGCTTTGAATGCAACAGTTTCTTTTTGTCTTTGAATTTTATTAACTGTATGATGTTAAAAAACTAATACATCTTCTCCCATTAGCATACACTTTACTGCCAAAATGCATGCATTTTGCTCCAAAATCTGCTCCAAAATCAACCCAAAGTACAATTTTGTTTGCACATTTGGAAACATTTACACCTGTTGGGGAAAGATATATCAAGCACAGACAGGTGTGTGGGAATGCATGGGCAGGAGATTCCCACCTCCTGGTGTGTGTGTGTGTGTGTGTGTGTGTGTGTGTGTGTGTGTGTGTGTGTGTATGAGTGTATGAGTTTATGTGTGTGGTGTGTGTATTTGTGTGTGTCTGTGTGTGTGCAAGTTATGATCGATAAGACAGGGGAAAAAATGGTAAGGTCATGATGGAATCTGTGCTTGGAGCTTTTTTCTTGTGTTCAGTGAAAGCAAGTCAACAGGGGACACTTTACACAAAACATCACACTAACCCATATTCTCCTCAATTAAACTAGGTTTAACTTTAGTTTACAGTGGCATAAGTTAGGTTTAACTTTGGTGATATTCAACTTATGAAGTTAAACTCAATGTCTGTCTTGAGGGAAGTCTTGATTTAGGATGTACAAATGTGGTAGCTTAGGCTTGATTTAAGCTTGATCTATTTTACCATAGTGTTTAGAGGTTTAGAGTTAAGAAAAATCCTTTAACATGAGTCTCACTAAACCTTAACCAAAGGTTAGGAGTTTATTATTGGTCTAAGCCCATGATGTTAGTAGAATACTAGGCAGGACAATTCATCTCAGAGAGACAGGTGCATCTCAGAGAGATGCAGGTGCATATCAGAGAGAGACAGGTGCATCTCAGCTAGCTGTCATCTTCACAAGGGACATGACACACCTCCAGCTGATGGTATTCAATTCTTAGTGCCTAAGACCATATGCAATGACATCATAATTATGGCAATATAACTTCGCTATATTGGGGGTGGCGTGCTGACATCACAGCACATTGCACCAACAGCTTGGTTAAATTGCAATATCTTGGGCTGACATCATATGCATAAGGTTGACTACTATCAAAATTTGTACAGGAAAAAGAGAGGAGAGGAGAATTCAAACAGAAGTTACTTTGACATTCTTTGATAGCCACCGGCTCTTCTTCTTGAGGGTGCTGGTTCCCTCCTTCTTCTCCGCGGGGCTCGCTGCCTCCTTCTTCTTCTCCATGATGTGGATGTTAGGCATACTGGGCCTGTGTATCTTGTTGGCAGCTGCCAGCTTACCTCCTGCCACGACTTTTTTGCGAGTCGGTGATAAATTTGTGTTATAGATGTCCTGTGGTTTGTCCTTTCCTACATGTATGTCTTCATCCTCTTCATCGCTCTCAAATGACATAATCTTTGGCGACTTGATGTTGTTGGGCGACACCGGAGATGCAGTCAGCCCCACCTCCTTGGGGATGCTGGTATCAACGGAAAGCTGTCGTGCTGTGGAAATCAGTTTACTCTTATGCTCGTTGGAAGGCATCTCAGTTACGATGTCCCCCAAGAGGGATTTATCGTCGATGAAGTCAGTCTCCTGGTAGGACTTGGCCACCTTGAGGGTAGGCTTAGGCAGCGTCTTAGGGGGCTCCTTGCCGTTGCTGTCTAAGTGGTTATTGCTGTTGTTCTCCTGCACATCCTTGCTGCTGCTTCTGCCGTTGCCCATGAGCTTCTTGTCGGTGCCGTTGGACAGGCAGTGCTCATCCTCCTCATTAAGTCGCTGGCTGCTGCTGCTATTAGAGCCCTGGCTATGGGAGGGGCTGTTTGACCGGCGGCGGCTGGCCCGCTCCATGACAGGGGAGTTGTGGGGGCTGATCCCGGGGGAGGGGTGGAACTGGAAGCCGTAGTCGGGGTGCAGCTTTCGGTCTTCCATCAGGGCAATGACGGGCGTGTCTGGTTCCTCCACGGGTGCGTCACCATAATAGTCTTCTTCCTCCATGGTGCAGGCATTCTGGTACCACTCCTGACATGTCCAAACAAGATCAAGCAAGTCAATTCAAGAGAGGTTCATTGGTATGACTGTTAGCAGCCCTGGCTGATTACATAGTCACTTGCATCACCAACAGTACATGAACAGTTTCAAAATACTGAAACGCTAGCAATTATACAGTGTAAATAAATGCAGTAATAATTTAATTCTAGCATGTAGCATGTAAAAAGATAAAAGGAAAGGTGAAATCTATCAGTAAATTTACATTAATGTTACAATCATTCCAAACAAATATGAAATCACATAATGAAATCTCATAAAAAACACTTTTTATAATGACACAACCTCACAATAGTCATATACAGCCCTCCCATAGAGCAGTACACAGTTAATTGCACATGTGAATGCCACTCTGATAAAGACAGTGGCATGCCAGCTCATAACGCCTTTGTTTACAGAAGTGATAAACATGTTCTCATTTTAATCATAAATTTAAAAGAGGTTGTTTACTTCTTACACCATACAACATAGATACATAGATGTTGTATTATTGATTTTTAGATATTTTGAAAAAATATTCTCATTTCTCATTTGACCTTGATCAGACCTTGATCAAATTTGGCACAATTCAGTGGATACATGAGTTACTGATACCAGATCTTGGGGAAAAAAGATTGAATGTTTTGTATTTTTTTCAATGGGAAAAAAAACTCAAATATATTTGACTAGTGATAAATTGACAAAATGTTATATCTCACCTTAGCTTGGCCAATTTTCTCCATCCATTTGGAGGCAGATTCTCTCTCTGGCTGAGCCACAAAGCCTGTCACGGCGCAGTCATATTCATCTACACACAGCACCGCAAAGCCACCTGAAAACACAGAGAGAAACAACAATATACAAAGAGAAGGTGGACATAAGAAAAGAGAGAAAAGGACGGATATGAAAATATAGTTATAATGGAGAAAGAAAAAATGACAAATAGTAGGAGACAGACAGTCAGAAAGGAAGAGGGATATAATACAAAGAAAAAGGACAAAAAAGGAGAGAACAGAGAGACAGACAGAAAGTGATTACTGCACTACATTTAATACATACTGTACATTAGGATTCCTATGTGCGGTCTTCAGAAATAAATGTTGATCATATTGGTTTCGTAAGTAAACTAAAAGTTAGTTTTGATGATTATTATGATGAATCAATATGAATAATTAAAATATAAAAATAACAACCCTCAAATTTGGGAAAGATTCCACTCAGATTTTAAACAAAGGTACAGTAACAAACAAACAAAGCTACATGAAGTACACACTCAAAACAAGGAGAAAAGCCATGTGATCTGGCAGAGAAGAAAATAAAGGAGAAGAGGAAGGAGAAGAAGAAGAAGAAGGAGAAGGAGAAGGAGAAGGAGGAGGAGAAGGAGAAGGAGGCAAAGAAAGAGAAGGAGAAGGAGAAGGAGAAGAAGGAGGAGGAGGAGAAGGAGGAGGGGAGGATAAGGAGGAGGGGGAGGATAAGGAGGAGGAGGAGGAGGAGGAGGAGGAGGAGGAGGAGGAGGAGGAGGAGGAGGAGGAGGAGGAGGAGGAGGAGGAGGAGGAGGAGGAGAAGGAGGAGGAGGAGAAGGAAGAGGAGGGGGAGGAGGAGGAGAAGGAAAAGGAGAAGGAAAAGGAGGAGGAAAAGGAGGAGGAGGAGGAGGAGGAGGGGAAGGAGGAGGAGAAGGAGGAGGAGGAGGAGAAGAAGACTAAGGAGAAGGAAATAAAGGAGACAAAGGAGTAGAAGAAGGAGAAGAAGAAGAAAGAAAGATGAAGAAAATGAGGTGCTTTGTTGCTTACTTGCATCCTTGAGTTCCACCACCTCCAGCTGATCAATCCTGAGGGGGGGCCTGACAATGCGATACCTGTCTGGAGCATCCTTGACTGACCGGCCAGTGGGCTTGGCCAGCATCAAGACATCAGTGAACAGGAAGGCATAAAGTGTCGACTGCACCACAACAAAAGAGCATGGTTAAGATGTTGCCATGGTTACTGTGCATCGCAGAATTAGGATTCTATTGATATTCTCTGTAAATTTTTCAAAACTGGGCCCTCGGTATGACCATCTGAGGGTGAAGGGGCTGGAATATCTAGATATATACTAGTCAAATAAATAAGCAAATACACAACTACAAATAGATCGATGAAAACTTTAAGGAATAGATTTTGTGGCCATGAAAGTGATAAAATAATAAACAAGGTGGTTTGTGAACCACGAGTCTCGCCTGATTTTGCAATCGATAAACAATGCTAAGTTTTTTTTTTCAAATATTTTTTTCGAACCTTTGACTCCTAGATGACCTTTGACCCCATCAGCCTCATGAAGAGACACATGTGGTATTACCAAAGGATAATTTGTACCAAGTGTGATCACAATTGGTGAGGAAATAAAGAAATAAGAGCAATTCAAAGAAAAACAGACCAACAGACTAACAGACTAACAGACCAATAGACCAACAGATTTACAGGAAAAGTGGTTACTAGATCTCTACCGAACTACGAGAATAGGAACACCAATCATTTAAAATAGTTCTATACAAAAATAAGTATGTTTGAGACATCAATTAAGTGATCACATGACCTGGATCCTGAGCCCTGATTGGCTACTTACCCGACCAGACTTCTCTGTCAGCTTGAGGGGTCCCTCTAGGAGCAGCCATCTTGGATGGATGTGGTTGGGTGGCATGGGCTGGGTCACATTAAACATGGAGTGGCTCTCCACCAGCTGCCAGAAACACACAGATATGACATCACTTTGTTCCATCGTTCATCCATCCATCCATCCATCCATCCATCCATCCATCCATCTATCCATCCATCCATTCATTCATTCATTCATTCATTCATTCATCCCATTCATTCATTCATTCATTCATTCATTCATTCATTCATTCATTCATTCATTCATCCATTCATCCATTCATCCATTCATTTATTCATTTATTCATTCATTCATACATTCAAGGTTTATTCAAACAACATACTGGCAGCCACAGCTGAGTCTGAATTATTTAGGGTGTGTTTATAAGATTTTATCTGGCTAGAAACACAATTTCATAACACACCTTCATTCAAAACAAAAAACAAAAGTTTCTCAAAAACATTGTGAGAATTTTAAAGCATGTTTAACTCAATTGCAAAAGTGTGAATGATAAAAAAATACATTTTAAAATTTACAATGAGGTGGATCAAACTGAAGAATTTTGTGAGAATAATAATCATAACAAATATGAATTAAATAGGAGAGAGAACTATTTTGAAAATACAGACCTCAATCCAAAAACTGCAGCTACTTCTAACCCAATCAGAATAGAAAGATCTTGCCAAAGAAAGGTTGAAAGGTTACTGAAGGTGTCGTGTAGCATGACATTGTTTAATCAGTTGCAATTTTCCAACCATGAGCTATCCTGGGGTATGATGCATATAGATTTTCAATTATTGTAACTTACCATGAATGGTAACTGCCATGGCAACAACCAATGAGCTCTCAGTATTGCACCTAGTGTCCTAATAGTTACCATAGTACAGTGTAGTTACCTGGTAGTTACAATAGTTGAAAACCTACATGCAACATGGCCCTGCTTGCTACACATGACATACCACATTCTCTGAATGATACTGCCGTACCGACCACTTACCCTATTGAGTTCCTCGCAGCCAGTGGGTGCGTTGAAGGTGTCGTAGCCCTCAATCACAGACGCAATCCGCTCCATCTTAGTCCGTTCCTGCTCCTTCTTGATCTCATGATTGATGTGCGACACAAACCCCTTGATGCTCTCAAACTGCGGTGAGAAAGAGGGACAGAGTCTGCATATCAACTCAGATAAGCCGCTTTACATACAAAGCAAGGCTCACTCCGCACAGAGACCCCAGGCCCAATGACCACCTAAAGGGGTGTTGGGCCACCTTGGCAATATTTGTGTGTGGTGCCTTTTACTATGTAGTACTAGTAGTAGTATCAGTATCAGTAGTATGGTACATGTATTTTATTCATTTTCTATGTAATACTACTATTGGTATTAGAAGTATGGTATTTTATTCAATTTTCTACAAAATATTCATATTATTATTAGTAGTATAGTATTTCAATAATTTACTATGTAGTAGTAGTAGTAGTAGTAGTAGTAGTAGTAGTAGTAGTAGTAGCAGTAGAGGTAGTAGTAGTAGTAGAGGTAGTAGAAGTAGTAGTAGTAGTAGTAGTAGAAGTAGTAGTAGAAGTAGAAGTAGTAGAAGTAGTAGTAGTAGTAGTAGAAGTAGTAGTAGTAGTAGTAGTAGTAGTAGTAGTAGTAGTAGTAGTAGCAGTAGTAGTAATAGTAGTAGTAGTAGTATTAGTAGTAGTAGTAGTAGTAGCAGTAGCAGTAGTGGTAGTGGTAGTATGGTATTTTATTCAATTCCATTATGGCATTCTGGGACTAAATTGCTGTGGCTTACAATAAAGCAAATAAAAGATGTAAAAAGATGTCTTTCGCAACCTTCCAGCAATTAAGACAATTCCATTATCGCAACTAGTCAGAGCTTGTAGAAATGGCCTACTTGTCAGCCAGTGGGAGGTAATGGAAGTGACCAGTACGTACCGACCACTGGAGAGCCTCCTTGACCGAGGCATCCTCGCAGCACTTGATGACCCTCTCCACTATCAGGTGATACTTGGTCACCCTCTGCATGGGGTAGACTAGCAGGTGACTCAAACCCTGCAGCCGGAGCTTACGGGAAATAGTGTGCGCCTCACACCACTGAAAGACACAACATTAGCAAAATACATTTTTAAATAGGTTTTTTAAATTTTTGTTATTTCATAATTCACAATTCATACTTCATTTACATATCGTAATCATTCATCGCTAGCATGAATAAAGCACCACAACAATAGCGCGCATGCGGCTCTATGGCACTGTCAGAGTTAAACTGGTTGCTCAGTAAATTGAATCAGTTTTTTTAGAAGAATTTCATGTAAAACCCTAAAATTTCTACCTTACGATAGCCTAAACGATCACACACTTTTGGCTGCTCTAGGCAGCTTTTAGAAGGACCAATGATATGGAAGGAAATAGGTTACCTCAAAGAAAGCCCTGAGTATATCATTCTCTGCTCGTTTGGTCCTCACGTACTCCAGACAGCTAGCCTCCTCCGCACAGAACTTGAAATAGGGAGTGAAGTCATCTGCAAACTGAGCAGAAGAGAATGGAGGGAAAATGGGGAATTAGAACAACAACAAAGTAATGTGTGATGCAAATGCTTCTTGGACACTGACGATGACATAAATTGATGAGTCGCACAACGCTGCACAACGCTGAATCGCAGGACTCGGTCATGAGATTTCTACAAGAAGGTGACGTCACATTCTCAGTTATGACTGCACAATCATGGCAACAGCATATCATCTACGGTGACCTTAATCATGAAAAGTAATGTTTTTTCAGAGTTTCTATAGCAATATGATTGGTGGAGAACTTGCCATACATTGCTGTATTTCGTCCTATTGGTGTACAAGCTCTTTGCCTATTCATTCCAAAAGTATGCTAAAAGGGGGAGTCAAATCCAAAGCATGATAAATATCACATTTTGCTTCTCTGAAATACCAAAGTGCAAACAAATGGCAGAGTTTACAGATGGCATCAGAAGGCTGTTTAGCCCACTAACAGCATTGACAACAGCATGGCTTAATGGGCAGAGAGAGTTTGTCTTTAAGTGACAAGGCCGAGGGTTCAAGACCCACACAATTACTTGCAAACAAGTAAACATTGTACGATTTCGCACCTCCCTCCTTTGAGGGAAAGCCCTCTGTCCCTCAGATAGGATATCCCGTGTTTAGAAGAGACACACATTATGCACATACGAAGAACCCCACCTCACTTCTCAGGTAAGAGCAGGGTGAGAAGCTGGTGAAGTGGCCAGAAAGCCTATACTGGAAAAAGGGGTGAGAGATACCGACCCCTCGTGCTTCACCCCTGAAGGCTTTTCAGCCTACACATGGTATCAAACAGGCGTTAACCCTATCTAGCCCCGGGGCAAAACCCCCCTTGACATTTTTCGCGATAAATTTGTAACGCGACAAGATCACGCCGTGACGCTTCATGACTTTTTTCCTTCAAGTCTCACGCAACTTTTAAGACCAAATTTGCAAAGTGGGGGTACGCAGTTCCGAAGTATGTAACATTTTGTTCGTGCACGTCAGACCAAAAATTGCTCAAAAATGTGATTTCCTGTACAAATCCAATGCAAACTCTGTATCTAGCCAAAAGTCATAAATGTATCATCATTTTTATTTTTACTGAAGAAACACAATAGATTTCATGTTATTTATGCCTGAAATAGTGTTGCCAACGATTTCCATCGAAAAAACAATGAAAAACATAAAGTCGAAAAACATACAAATACATAAGAAATTCAAAAAACAATAGAATACATAAGAAAAATTTGATATTGCCATGTTTTAAAATCCTAATTTGATAATAATCCTAAAAAGAGTGCCGGGACTGAAATCTAGCAGTTTGGGGGCTATATTTAAAGATTTACAGCAAAATTATGATTTTATGAATCAATTAGCATAATTGATTAATTAAAAATAAATTTGAATAATTTTGGTGCAATTAACAGTTGATTTATAGAGATTACATCTTGGGTGATGTACGTGCCAATTTTCACCGTGATCGCGCGATCAACGGCCGAGATCGTGGGGGAGGGGGGGGGTTGGGTTCCCCCCCCTCCCCCCCAGGCTTCAAAGTAGCCCGTGCTATATAGGGCTAAGAGTGCCATACCATATAATGATAAAAGCCCAGGCACTGATAGGGACATATACAAGAAGACATGGCCAGCTGTGCTTACTGTCTCGAAGGCAGTGGCGATATCGTTTGGATCGAATGGTTTGCCGGAGCTTCGGGCCTTGTCCATGATCTTCTTCAGTCTGGTCTTCCAGAAGTTTGTGTGCGCCATGTCCAGGTCCGTGATATTGCTGAAAATCTTCTCCGTCTCAATCTAAAGAAAAGAAACAATGTCTTTCATTTTGGATTTTATATGATTTGATTTGATTGATTCATTGGTTGCTTGATTTCACACACATGAAATTAGAAAACAAAATGTGTCAATCAAAACATAGTGTGGATGCAACTCAAAGTACAAATGAAATACCTATGAAGGGTCATTCATAATAGGCTGAAGCTTGATGGAATGAATGCCATTTATGTTTAGGTTATGTTTAGTACATCACATAATACATCATGTGAATCAATATTTAATCTCCTTTTTACTCTCCACCCTCTTGAAAACTTCTCTTTTGAAAATCTCCTCTTCCACCCTTTTGAAAACTTCTCTTCTCCATGTACCTCTTTCTGCCTTCTCATCCTGATCTCTTTCTTCTCCAAAAAAGACCAAATGCTATATGAAACTGCCCATTCATTGTCATGAATTGACTAAGAAACATTCCTGGAAGAAAGGCACATCTCACAAACATGTGAACTAAGTATTTACCTCATTGAGTATTGCCTCTGTTTGAAGATTTAATAAGCAGCACATGTAAAGCTGAAAAGAAAAATAAGAAAAGATAAAACACACTTTATATTATATATTCTCTTTACATAACTACCGTATCTTGTTTATATGTCACCACCTCCTTTTAAAACAAGATATATTCTGTTTACTTTGACAAAAGAAAGCTAGCTTTGATTTATTTAAAACATTTTCATCATTGAGTTTTTAGAATTTGGAAAAGTAACAATGATCTTGCTGTGTCAATCTTACAAGATGTGGTGTTGCGCAGATGCCAATGGACATGGCAGACATACATTGTAGTTTGCTCATTTACAAGAAAAAAAATAGTTTTGTAATTTGCATCCTTTTGGGGCCATCAGCCCAGCAGGAACAGTTCTCAAAATACATAGCATTTGTAGGAACATGAAATGGCAATGCATAAGACTAGTGAATTTGTGACCATGAACGTTCAATCATCGCTTCTCGACCATAGTTTACACAAATTGGCGCACACAGGCACACTTTGTCTCTAATCAGTTGTACCTAAGTTGCATCACAAACCTGGTTTCACAATCAAATTATGACAATATCTACAAATATTTGTTTGAATTTTCACCACAATCAGGCTCCATGCACCTTCAGGAACAGCCATGAGCACTTCGTGTATTAGTATGTTGTGGTGCAAAAACTCAGATATCATAGCTTCTTATCATTCTGTGTCAATTCTGCATCTTATTTGTATTGTATAGCCTTGTACATATTAGTGCCATTCTCATTGGGCTTAAATACTTGCAAAGTTAGAAAAATCGTCGAGTTAGGGGACAGGGACAATTGGACCATTCGGCTTTTGGTATGGTTGCTAGGCGACTTTCACCCTAGCTTCACAATTTTTCTAACTTTGCGATTTTTTAAGCCCAATGAGGATGGCACTAATATCACTCTATACAGCAGCCAGATCCTTTACAAGCTCCCCTAATTGTTAATAGGCTCCTCATATTTTCCACTCTTATTCTGCATGTCATACCTATATTCTCTAAAACTTACTCATTCATTTTACATTGTGATTAATTCAATTTTCAAATCCGTCTTGTGCAAATCATCATTGTGTTTTGATGTAAATGTGGAATAAACAAACATCAAATGGCTTGAGACTATCATTGGCCATTATAGTCACATGGGAGGCTAGCATACTCACATGGGAGGCTAGTATATAGTCACATGGAAGGCTAGTATAGTCACATGGGAGGCTAGTATATTCACATGGGAGGCTAGTATAGTCACATGGGAGGCCAGTATAGTCACATGGGAGGCTAGTATAGTCACATGGGAGGATAGTATAGTTATATGGGAGGCTAGTATACTCACATGGGAGGCCAGTATAGTCACATTGGAGGCTAGTATAGTCACATGTGAGGCTAGTATCGTCACATGGGAGGCTAGTATAGTTACATGGGAGGCTAGTATACTCACATGGGAGGCCAGTATAGTTACATTGGAGGCTAGTATAGTCACATGTGAGGCTAGTATACTCACATGGGAGGCCAGTATAGTCACATGGGAGGACAGTATAGTCACATGGGAGGCTAGTATAGTCACATGGAAGGCTAGTATAGTCACATGGGAGGCTAGTATAGTCACTTGGCAGGCTAGTATAGTCACATGGGAGGCTAGTATAGTCACATGGGAGGCTAGTATACCCACATGGGAGGCCAGTATAGTCAGATGGGAGGCTAGTATAGTCACATGGGAGGCTAGTATAGTCACATGGATGGCTAGTATAGTGACATGGGAGGGTAGTAGAGTGACATGGGAGGCTAGTATAGTGACATGGGAGGCTAGTATAGTCACATGGGAGGCTAGTATAGTCACATGGGAGGCTAGTATAATCACATGGGAGGCTATTATACTCACATGGGAGGCTAGTATACTCACATGGGAGGCCAGTATACTCACATGGGAGGCTAGTATAGTCACGTGGGAGGCTAGTATAGTCACATTGGAGGCTAGTATAGTCACTTGGCAGGCTAGCATAGTCACATGGGAGGCTAGTATAGTCACATGGGAGGCTTGTATAGTCACATGGAAGGCTAGTATAGTCACATTGGAGGCTAGTATAGTCACATGGGAGGCTAGTATAGTCACTTGACAGGCTAGCATAGTCACATGGGAGGCTAGTATAGTCACATGGAAGGCTAGTATAGTCACATGGAAGGCTAGTATAGTCACATGGGAGGCTAGTATAGTCACATGGGAGGCTAGTATAGTCACATGGGAGGCTAGTATGGTCACATGGGAGGCTAGTATACTCACATCGATTATGACCCTGATGTTTCTGATGTATTTGGCCTCTGTGTTGAGGATCTCCCAGATGGATTCTTGCACCTCTTTGTTCTTCTTTGTCATCGTGGCCTGGATGTCGATGTCAATCAGGTCCTTCCACGTATCCTCCTGCACAGAAGAAGAACCCAAGATGAGTGCAAGGACAAGATATCCAAAGTGAAGATGGGCAGATGGGAAAAGGAATGGCAGAGGTAAAAACATTGGCCCATTCTTTATTGCATATTTGCAAGCTGGCTTTTCCACTCAAATACTGAGCAGTGCAACTCCTGCATATTTTGCTGTAGGGACTTAAGACGGCAGGCTGTAAAGAAACTTCAAAATTCCTGAGAGGGTGCCGCAATTTATTGACACCATTTTGGTTTCTGTAGTTACATGGCAAGTTTTTACATCCTAGTTGGACTAGGGATTTTAAAGCCTGAATATCTAACCGAAATAAAGATTATAATGCAAAAGAAGAAGGAGAAATTAAGACAGAATTTGGACATTACTATGAGAATAACATTGACAGGAATAAGAAAAGCAGATTAAAGGAGTATCCAGCGATGAGATCAATACTCCTTTATATGTTTTGATTAGGTTATTTTACTACATTGTTTACATGGTTTATTACCATGACAAGAATCACAACTTCATTTTATATGGTTAAGCTGTTGATTTGAAGGGGGAAAAGTGTTCATGTCGTAACACAGTAGTTTTGTTGTTGTTGTTATTAAAGAGAAACACTGTCAAGAGAAAGGTTTTAGTTTTTCACATGTATATGTGTATTTACTTAGAATGTATTATGTACTTCATACTTTCTATATATTTTCATTTGGGATCCAATGTACACAAGCCCTGCTTCTTTTTGACCCCCTCGTCCCCCTAATATTATTTCTATAAATGAATTGTTTATTTTTTCTTGTTTGTTATTTACTTTCATTGAATCTGAACTTTATGCATTTATTTTGTTGTTTTTGTGAAAAAATAACTCTGATCTTGAATCTTGAAAAAACAAAATAAAGTAATAAGATTTGGATGAAGAAGATGATGACGGAGAGGATGCAGATGAAAAGATGGTGATGGAGAATAAGATGAACAAACCTACTGAAACCAAAGGGCGTTTTAACATGACAAGCCTACCATGTATAAGAGTTGTGGGTCTTCATTCTTATCCCGTTGGTACTGCATGGAGAGAAGCGGAGGGAACCCGGGCAGGCCCTGGACCTGATAATGGTCCAGCTCCTTCTTCAGCTGATTCATCTTAGGATCCATCTGTGCCTACATAGCCATAGCCGGAGAAAGCAACAAACAAACAATGTCAGTACCAATTCATTTACATCAACCAATTTCTTGGTGTGAACAACTGTGCATAAATGAGAATTTGATATGTGCGCAGGCTGCACTCTCAATCCTCCTACATTTTTTGCAACTTCTTAAAAAATATGTTTTATACATATATACAGTCAGTTAATGTTTCAGTGTTTGTGAGGTAGCAAAATTCTTAAATAAAACCAATTTGAGTTTCCTGTAGTTGTCACAAGTAGGACAGGAGATAAAGCATGAACATCACAGTATACAGGAACATAGTACTTTATTTGGACATAGAAGATGTGGTTTGATTAGTGAACAACATCATGAATCTCTTATAGCGAGCAATTATGCAGTCAAATAAATCAAGTACTTATTTAGCAGCTTTTCTTTTGTTCATTTTTGTTGTCTTTAAGATGTAGGGTGCCGAGAGTCCTATTGGTTTATGGGACAGGTTGGGAAGAGGTATACATTGGCACATCATAACATTCAGTCTTACATCATACATATAAACAACATATATAACGAACGTGAGAACTTGAACTTAACCAAAACATCAAAATATTCTACAAGTAATTATCATATTTTAATACTAGACTCATTGTTTTAGATCACATCACTACTCAATAATCTTTGGTTGCTTCATATAAAATGCTATCATACACATGAAAAGGTCAATTATCAATGTACTCAATCAAACAAAATATCAATGATATTGAGAAACATATTTTTGAAGTAATGTTCACACATTGAAATTGAAATACAATTAAAGACAATCATTAAAACACAAGCTACTGCTGCATTTTGGACACCAAATGTTAAACATCAACATGCAAAAGAGGCTAGTCTAAGCTAAACAAAAATAACGAGGTAAACATTGATATTAACATCAAGCACAAAACATGGATACTAAAGAGCTCAATACTAAATACTGCTGTACCATTGGAAGCATACAGTGCAGAGTTATGTGTGCAATCACTGCATGTCAAATAAAATGAGGCATGTGCAGATTGCTCAAAGAAATATCTTCAAATCTACTCTGAAAAGAGAAGTAAACTGAAATTCTTAAATAACTGCACAAAAGAAATATGTAGAATAACAAAATCCATTCTTCATTGTGTGAATATACTTTGTGATGCTGAAAATAAATATAAACAGATCCATCAATATCTATTGCTTGGTTGATTCTAGTGCCTTATTAATTTGTGTACTAATGGAGCAAAGAAATGGACAAAACTAATGGTTGACTGGTGATTCCAACAAACCCACTGAACCATGAGAATCAATGACCACAGTAGGGCTCGATGGTAACCCAACATGAATCAATCAAATCAATGGTGTACTTATGATGTAACCACCAGAAGACATCTACACATTAAAATGGAGATATGGAATAGGACTCTAAGGGGGAGACCACAGTACAGAGAACATCTCACAGACAAATCAAATCAGTCTTAGAGAGACGCCAATTAGATGGGTAGGATAACAGGGTGATCTACTGTTCACTGGGAATACCTGGAATTTTTTTCAACAAACTTCAACATCTATTGATTTGGTATTTTAAATATTGATTGCACAGAGTTTATAGTAAATTGTAATGGTAATTTGCACAGGTAAAGTCTAATATTAAAACTTAACAGAAAATATAAACAGATCTGACACAAGGGAAACAGGGCACAGCCGTTCACTGTGGTGTATATATGGATAGGGAGGTTGTGATTTCTTCTCATTCAGCCAAAGATTAATAATAAATGTTGAATTAAAAACAATTTTTTAAAGAGATGGTGGACATAATCAGATTTCATTCGTGCTTCTGATATATAAGACACTCGCTATAGGAATTTACCAATCAAGACTAAAAGTTCCACAGGGGTCTTACAAGATTCAAATGACTCCTCACAATGAGAACAACTCTAAGAAAGGGCCCTAAGTAATTAGAAATGTGGTCTGATAATGAGACTACACAATGAGGAATATAATTACATAAATAAACTGGGTCAATGGGCCGGGGTCATTTACTACAAGTACAATATTAGCACAGGGATTGATGTGAACCAGTTTGGGGTGAACACTTGAAATGGTGTATTCTTGAGTGGTACGTTTTAGACTTGATTTAGGATCCATGCGTTTTTCTGGTTCCTGTTATAATCCTTTTAAAATTCTGTAAAATTCATTTATATTTTCTTTTCTTGTGATTTGTAACATAGAGTATTATATTTTGCGATGTATATTTTTGTTCATTGGGTAATCAATATCCAATTTTAAAGTTCATATTCAGTCAGATGACACAATCAAAAAGTGATATGTTGGTTTGAATCTGGTGCTCAAGAATGGATACCAACAATGGTTAAAACTTCACTTGACAGGGTTAAGGGAAATACACCAACAAAATCAGGAATATTAACGATATTAAGAACCACTGGACTGAAAGTTCCACAAGGTTGAACAGGTAGGGAATTTACACAATAAGACATGAATTTAGTGGTCAGACTGGTTCCTGACCAGACTTGATCGGCTGGGTTCTGTGCTAGCATGAGTACACCTAACAACTCCATGGAGGACTATAGCCTATATAGATCACGAAACAGGATTTTAGTAAGATTTTTTAACTTCTATTTTTCGTCTATATACTCATCAATTTTGTTCAATTACTTACCTAGCTGCAACAACCCCATAAAATGCAAAGAGAAGAGAGAGAGAGAGAAACATACACCTGGAGACGGACTAACTGAGGGGAACAAACATACGTCGTCCCGTTGGTTGCCTCTTGTGTAGTGCTCACATAGGGGGAGGAAACTACGCATGCAAACTAGGTTGTGAGTGTGACAAGTGCGAGTGCAAATGCTTCTGATCATAATATTTCTAAATTTGCTTTAAAAAACCCTTTGAGGCTATAACATGCAGGCACTAAGTGCCATCTAGGTAGGATTTTAAAAGATTAGAGGCAAAGTCACCTGAGAGATAGTGCTGTAATACAACATTGATATTTGAGCAATCACTCCTCCTTATTTCCATAATTTTTGGTTCATGATAAGAAATTGGTTCAATTTTATTTAATTATGAGGTGCTGATGCCTCTTGTTTCAGAAATATAATGTAGCTTTATTCATTTATCTTCAAACTGTTTAAAACAAAATTTGTAACTGTGTAGTTAATAAGACTAATTTTTTATTTTTTAATGCATATGGCTTGATGAAATTGCTGATGTTTGCTAGCACGTAAGTACATAGACTGCAGCTGAAATGATGGAATAAGAATCAAATCAAATCAAATGTGGGCACTGTTTATGGTAGGCTATGGTACAGAAAGTGCAAACTAAAATTCTTGCAGAAGAAGTCTGTTTCATGCTCTGCTCCTCAATCCAAGCGGTCATGCTGAAAAAACGGGCGAAAATTCCCAGATGCTGGCGGGTTGCCATGGCGATGATGAAGATGAAGTTGATGATGCAGAGGCATAGGCGATGATGAAGGCGGAGGAAGTTGATGAGGAGTATGACGAGGCACAAGCAAAATGATTGCGGCAGGGGATGGGGGGGGGGCTGATGGCGGGGCTGAGCACACAAAAGGGGCAAGTGAAAAGAGTTGTCCTACCGAGACTATTGCGGGTACTGACATTCGTCGATCGCGTGGTCCCACCTTTGAACTGACGTCGTCCTTGACACCAAGGAACGCCGACAAGTCCTTCTTCTTGGTAGTTGTTGTTCCCTAGAGAGGGCAGCAGACAAAAAGGAATAGAATTCATTAGCAACACGAAAGCAACCCATTCAATGATACATCTTGGATCAGAGTGGTGTGCATGTAGGTTCATCAGTTCCTATTCCCTTGATTGTTTGGTATTTAATGCAGAACATCACATGAAAGCTCAGACAATTTTTAACATCAATAGGATAATGCTACGTCTGCAAAATTCATGCTCTTTTTTGTGGTTGTGGGTCCCATGATGAGATGGGAGATTTGAGAGTACATTGGCATTGCTAACGTCCAGTCCAATTACGACTTATTTTCTTGAACATGCATCCTCAACACCATTTATCCTTTGGCATATGAAGACAACATTTCTCCATAGTTTACTGCAGGAATCATATTCACAGATTTATCTTATCCAGTTTTTATTTGCGCAAGACCTCTTACCAAAAACCATAATCTTTAATAAATATGAATACTTCATTTGAATAAAACTACGCCTAAGATCACTTTGTATAGAAGACATCAAAATCCACCAAATAATTTCCATACCCTCAAATTTGAGTGAACCCCTGTTGGTATTCAACACTATAGTTATTTTGCTCATATACGTGCTGTACATTAAAAATTATTTGCTTGAGGCTGACTTCTTGACTTACGGGTAGCTCGTCCAAAGGGCAGGTATCCGCTGAGCTCGACTTCTCTTTTGCAGCTGGGAGAGACGACAAACAAACCAGCGTACATACATACAAACAAACAAACAAACATTGGACACATACATTATAGAAAAACAATTTGTAATGATAAGTTTCAAGGTGGAACCATTCATGAAGCTAAGAACAGTGCACATACTCTACTTGAGAAAGATGTTTGTTATAATCATCAATGGCTCTCATCAAACCATTAGTTACATACCAATCTTACCACTAATATATATTAGACCATGCCTCTCTATGCCTCTTACCCCCCCCCCCCTTTACATTAACAAGCATGACTTCTTCAGACAAAGGGGGTTTGCAGATAGCCCCACTGATGATCTGCCCAAACAGAGCCCTTTTGGCACAATACACAGGTGCTGACTGTCCCCATTCTATCACCCCCACACCCATATAATTCATCCATATCATACCCCCTCCCTTTCCCCAAATGCTTTCACCTTCCTTAAAAACTTAGAACCAAGGGCTTGCCTTTAAAAATTCATCTAAAAGCCAATGGCCACCTGAAGCAGCATCAGGCCGGCCAGCCGGGCCACATATTCAAGAGAAAAAGCAGAACAATTTGCTAGACAGCATGGTGGTATACGATAGAAATAAATATCTGGGCCACCTGTGAATAGATTGGGCCACCTGGATTTCATGCTGAAGTGGCCCTTAAGGGCAAGCCCTGCAAAGCCAATAGGAAAAATGCCCACAAATATCTACTTTTATAACACAAATTGTAATTTGAACATTTACCCGTGTCCACACAAAAAAAATCCTTGTATAGCTATAGCTATAACAAAATGGTTTAGCTACACTACAGCTCAAAGGAATTGGCATAGGGAAAGGGAAAGGGAAGAAAGGGATGGAGCCTCAGTTTTAAACCGCAGTATATTTTGTCCAGTTCAGCATGAAACATGATGCCTTTCAGGCTAAAGCATTGTGTTCCATGCTGAACTGGACAAAATATACTGCGGTTTACAACTGCGGCTCCTTCCCTTTCTTCCCTTTCCCTTTCCCTATCCCAATTCCTTTGAGCTGTAGTGCATACGTCATATAAAGAATCATCATATAGTGAACAGGGTGCCATCTGTCTTTGGTGATCATGCAGTTCTTTAAGTTGAGTGGGTCTTTTGCGCGGGCGGTCACGCTAAGCCCCGCCCCAGTGCACTAAGAGTGATACTGTTCTAAATTGAAACGCTGCCCGGACCATTGCTTCTTTATACAATGTCTTGTTATACAACCTATCGTTCGTCAGCGTTCACACACAGATTTCTGTCGTATAGCTTTACAGAAACGGTATACAGTAGCTATACCGTTTTTGTGTAGCTATACAATATTTCTGCGTGTGGACACTCTGTTAATGCCCCTGTGCCCCCTCCTTCTTCATATATGGTCTGACATCTACCTTTGATGAAGACTTCTAGCCCCCCTAGGGGTTCTGTGGATACTCTCAGGGCCTTGTCTGTCTTGGGGAGAGGGTTAGTGTTGGTGCTGCTTATGTAGATGTCAATGTCTGGTAGCTTCAAGCCCTTCTTGGACAATGCTTCCTCCAAGATCTCCCTACAAAAGGACAAGAAAGCAACATTTTATTTTAAAGCTTATGATTTAAATTAAAATAACAAGTGATTAGACAATGAATATAATAAAATGGTAACAAATGTAGTGAACACAGAAATCTGACTGATATAAATAGTGATAATCAACTAAACTTTGCATAACGCATAACACATAAACATAATTGCATGTCTCTATATGCACTCAAAAGAACAGAATTCATAACCTAGGAATAGAAATAGCTAGTATACTGGGTTTTTAGTTGTGATACTTACAGAGAATGAAAAAGATTTTTCCAAATTACTTCTGGACTTTTAAAATCAATCAAATACAAAAGCAGACCCACAAATACACACACAAAAAAAACCCCACAAGCAAACACACAAGCAAACACATGAACTAACACATAACCATCCAACCAACTGACTAATCAAACAATCAATAATATGAAATCTTGCATATAATCACAGTCTTACCTAATTAATTGTCTCTGAATCCTAAATTAACAGAATGACAACACACACTCATTTCCACAGAGCCTACCCCCAGTGTACAGATATACAATGTTTAAGAGGAGGAAGTCACTTTTGATCAACATCACCTAGTCTATGTTGAACTTTGGCATTGCCTCAAAACAATTGGGCACATATCCAACACTTGTTCAAAAACATGATCCTCCCTATGTCAATACAAACCCCACAATGACTGTCATTCCCAGATATGCTTTGTGTTCCCGGAAAAAGAAACCTATTTTAAGTCATTTGTAAACTGTGGATAACTCAAATTTGTATTGAATTTGAATGGCAAGTACACATGACAGCTTTCTTGTACAAGGTGATTGTGGTCAATCAAACAATTGGAATGGATTTGTCATGTTTATATGTTATTCATATTTGTCAACTTGCTAAGAGAAATGTTGATATTTAAACGTGGTTTGTCAAAATGATATGGTACTACTACTACTACTATTACTACTACTTCTATTGTTACTGCTACTGCTACTTCTTTAACTACAACTACAGTACTACTTTACTGCTGCTGCTATAAAACTACTACTACTACTACTACTACTACTACACTACTACTACACTACTACTACACTACTACTACTACTACTACTACTACTACTATACTACTTCTGCTACTACTACTACTACTACTGCTACTACTACTACTACTACTACTATTACTACTACTACCACTACTACTACTACTACTACCACTACTACTACTACTACTACTACTTCTTCTACTACTACTACTTCTTACTACTACTGCTAACAATGATGATAATGACAATAGTAATGGTGATGAAATTGATGATTAACATTACCTATACTGCTTTTTTACAAGTAGTACACTGGTACAATCAGTGTTATCCTAACATTCACACTGTGGTGCTACTATACTCTGGACTACATCCATTTCATGCACAGTAAGACGTCTTCTCTAGCGAGGAGACACCAAGGAAAAATGACACAACGCATGATCACTTCTGGGCCCTGTTGAATAAAACTTACCATTGATGGTAACTTTGCTACCAATGGCAGCTTCTATATAACCCTTGAATTTGATTGGCTGTTGAGCATGGTTACCATGGTAGTTACCATTGATGGCAGAGTTACCATTAATTGTAAGTTTTCTGCAATGGGGCTCTGGACTCACTTCAAGTCATTGTCCTTGCTCGCAGGAAGTCGGACTGTCTCCTTGTTTCCCTCTAGGTCAAAGGTCAGCATAAACTTGGAGCTGTCCCTTCCTCCTCCTCCGAGATCCTGCGTAAACGAAAGACAAAAATAATCAAGAGTTTATCCCGAAACATCACACTGAGACCATGATGACATAAGATACTAGGCCCCTAGCTTGCAGAAATTAAGAACACTACAAGTAGGAGAAACAGACATGTTGCAGCTGTTGATTGCTGCTATGCCAGGCAACCCTAAACATACTGCACCGCTACATGATATTGACCTCACAGCTAAACTGCAGCACATTGCTTGACATGCCAACAAATGCAAACAATTTGGATCAGATGACAAATAAACTTCCACTTTTCAGCTCAGAATTGCACAAAACCATTCCCCTGAGAAGATTTTGTTCAAACCATAGGAGAGTGTTGGCCAACAATACAAAGGCATATTTTACCCGGTTCATAATCAGGTCCTACATCACTTCAACAGGAAATAACGTAATCAAATACTCATATGAATACTCATATCAAATACTCATATCAGGTCCTACATCACTTCAACAGGAAATAACGTAATCAAATACTCATATGAATTATGAGTTAGAAGGAAAGTTCACACAAAAAAATTACACACTGATTTTTCTGTTCTCCACTTGCACAAAGAAAACTCCCAGCTCCTCTTGCACACGATCTATTCACCTGTTATGGGCATTCCTATGGCATTAGCCACAGCGCAGCGAAACTTACATGAATGATTACCTTTGATTGTGTAGCCAAGCTTTGGATATAATAGCAATTTATAATGCTTGGTGGCCATGCTGGGTGTATTTTGATACTAGAGTATAGAAAGCAAGGGTTCAAACTCCACTCTCTGCAATATCTATGGGGTGTTGACTCTTTGTGTATGTGTGTGAGGAGGAGGGAGTAGCACAGACACGGGTGGGAGTTGGTGGGAAGGCAGGGAGGTGGTGGTGGTGGGGGGGGGGGGGGGGGGTGAGGGAAGCAGATTTACAAGTCTGAGCACAACACTCCAACTCTCAAATGCCCCATACATGATTCATTGTAGATCATATTTATGATGTTTTAGGATTATAACAAAACCATTGATAAGTACATCTGAAAGAAGCTGGCTCAAAGGCTTCTTACCACTTGTCATTAGGGTCAAATATGAACTCTATCACCAATAATTGTGTTATCTGACTTTTATCATTATGTATCTAAAAAGCCCCATCAACAAACAAAGCATGTTGCAGAGTAGCATTTCCTATGACGCACATGAAGATAATCAATATCAACACTGATGTATGTTAAGTAAATTTAACAAAAACTTAAAGGTAGTGTACATCTTTGGCAGGTCAGAAAATGGAATTGTGAAAATGAAAGAAAATACTCCCTTAAAGTAGACATAAGAGCACGATCACAAAAATTGAGATCTTTACATCATTAGAAAGCTTTCAACCTAATTAACATGGATATGAGACTCAAATACAACAGAACGAAATGAAAATATTACAATAACTGATTAAACTTCACTGAATCTGGAAGTCGTTGATCGCCGATTTTCACGCAGTGAATTCGGTACCTTTGACATGACGTCACGTAATGCATTCATTTGTCGGGAAAGTGATGGGGAGTGATGTGTTGTGTAGAAAGTCGACGTAAATACACAGTTGTCTCAGAGCTTATATTGTTATTATGAGTCAATCTCTTTGATTTCTTCTTAATCAGTTTTAATAAATAAATAATTGAAACATGTTATATAATCACAATATTCTTTTTATACCGTGAAATATATTTTTTTAGGATTGGAAACGAATGGTGTGTGCGGGGGTATTCGGTATAGGCTACACTAGATCTGACTTGCAAATTTGGAGCAAAAGTAGACCCATTATGGATGTGTCTAAATTTTGAACTGTATATGGAATCATTCTCCTCATTAATCATAGCTGACAGCCTACATATTCATAACAAGCGAGATATTTGAAATAAGGATAGTCAAATAGGAAGTTTGCATGATCACAATTTCTCGCTGTTGAAATTCAAGCTGACGATATTTTGTCCGCGAGTGAGCGATTTATACGCACAGAGCTAAGCCAGCGGAAGTAGCATGCATATATGTACACATGCATGCACGATCGCTACGCTCGCATCCGTTTTCACTCAAGCTGCTTGTGATATTATACTCCAGGAAATTTACTAATTTTGGACAAAAGTCGGCTTTTGTGCTTCTTAGCTGGTGTGGTTGCTTGGATCCATGATGGAAGATGATCGATGGTGGGTTGTCAAGTCCAGAGATTAAGATGAAACGGAACTTGTGAAGGCAGAATTCGCCACTGCTCATGCACTGAACTAGCTACGTAGTGGTATAATTCAGTGTGCTCACGCCATGGTGCATGGCCTTGGTGAGTACAATTATTTTCTTCACTGCATTTTGATGAATTTTGACAAATTTTCCATGCAGGGAAGGCATGAAAGATGACTCGAAACGGAGTTCGTCACCTCCCTGAAATGTACATGCATCAGGACAAGTGTGATCTTAACCCGAATAAAGGGATAGCTCAAATTTCATTCACAGAATTACTAGCCAGTGGGCACTGTCCCTTTCTAACTCACAGTAACACTAACAGTAACAGTTTAGCAACAACAGTACTAAATTTGTTTAGGCTCAAATGTACTTGTGAAAATATTAATATTAATATTAACAAGTTCAATGTGTATCAATGTAGAATATCAATGCGAATTGCAGCACTATTTTTACACACATTATAAAAGGCATTGTTCAGAATTTCTAGAGAGTTTTTTTAAGTAGTGACACTAGTGTGCTGATCGATACTCTGGCAGTAGGCCTATACCCCAATTACATTGTGTGAAAATGTGAGAAATGAATAAGATTCTTATCAATTGACCCAGAAATGTATATTTTCAAAAATCATCAAACAATCTAGGTCGCTTACATGTAGTTGCTTTATTAAAACAATGTATGATTTTCCTTTGGTCTTCATTGTAGAAAACACATGGCTCAGGATTGCTCATCAAGCTGCCAGATGTAGTCCATCCGCGCTGCTGGCCATGGAGACCACTCCTTTCAGCCAGCGGGCATGACATCGTTCTTGGATTTGCTGTCCTAACCTGGGTATGATGGAACGCGTTCCTCATCAGGACACCCATATTTTTGAGAGAAGATCAATATTGAGTCGTGCGCACATTACGCCACTGATTCACATAGTACGCACACCGCAGCAGACCACAGATTGCGCGACTCCACGAATCTGTCCGCCCGATTGTATTTCAGGGTGAAAATTTTTGTGTGTTGATGCACCACCAACGTTCGTTGACGGCGGATTACTAAATACAGTCCAGGGGGTGGATTATTATTATAGCTGCATGGACATCAACAGACGAAACCATTTTGCCACGATTCTGCAGTCATAAAGGCCTCCTTCTGGAAATGAGACGTCCCATTCGCAATGACAGGGTGGACTCCGTCGACGTCGTTCTCCTGTAGCTCGAGCCGCCGCAGCATCAACGACATCGCGACCGCACCACAAGAACTACTTCCCGTGGAGGAATTTCCCACAATTTCCCACAATTTCCGACCTGTGACTTTGAACTTATACCCCTGTTGCCACTGCAGGAACTTTTTTTCTTGGATAACTAAATTTTTTGGAATATTCCCCCAAGCACACTCGTGAGTTGAAATGATAATTGATATCTCCATTTTATGTGTTCTAGATTTAATCTGACTCGGATTGTACGCAGATGCATGCCTGCATATTCTAATTGATCTCATCTTGTGATCACGCTCCTAATCGTCTGAATCTTCCATCAATAAAGGGAAAAGAAAGGAAGTTTTATCTCTCTTGCAATTTTTGTGTGTCTTCCTTAGCTTAATCTTTAGTCTAATTTTAAGTTCTCTATGCGATTTTTTCCACATAGCGCATAAATAACTTGAACAATATTTATTATGCTAGTTATTAGTGAAAGAACTTTCTGTTTCTGGGCTTATTTTAATTAGAAGGTATATGAGTAGTAAAGATAGCATGCTCAATCCTGTGAATCCACCTGAATTATACTGCAGCAGACTACTGAATATAATTACATGTAGTAAGAATAAATACATGTAAGAATCGTGGGTTGATATTATCCTAATAATTATGTCATCCATCTAATAGTTAGCAGTAGATGCAGGTTTCCAATCTAATGTTCTTTTTGTTGATTTGCAGGATGGAGCAGGCTATCGTGCCCCAACTACTGGGTATATGCCTTAATTTTTTTCTCAAACTTTTATTAAAATGTGTGTAAAACATGTATTGTTAATAGGAGTCAAAATTATGATTACTCCAGGCATGTGAGAGAGAAGGGGAATATAAAAAGAGAGAAAAGAGGTGATGAAGAGAAATGTGGACACAAATAAGAAGAGGGGAAAGAGAAAGTTGGTGTAAGGAGGGGAGGGCAGGGAGAGAGGTGGTTGGCATAAGGAGGGGAAAGGATGTAAAAAGGTATTGAGAATAACATATAGAGTATGAGAGATCCAGAAATGTCAAAAGAGATTTAGTGAGAAAGGGGAGTACACAAAGACTCATTTTGGCCTAGATGTGTGTTCTAGAATTCTAAAATAATGTCTCTACTCTGTTCCTCATCTCTCCTTTTCTCCCTCCCTATCCATTTCTCTCACACACTCAATATTTATCTCTTCATCTGTGATCTGTCCATCGCTTTCACGCTGATCGCACCATTCAAATTTCACGTAGGCTTCACAGCATACAACGCACGAAACAACTCACTGCACATTACATGAAAACATGCACATGGGACTTCGTACGAATTTACCCTTCGTAATGGGAGACGGTGGGGGAAAAATGTGATCTCGACCCGATTAAACACGAATCACCCCAAAAATGTATATATCTAGCTAGATATATTAATTTCCAACTCGGATATGGTTTGAATTAGCGGGCTCAACATTTTTTGTGTGTGAAAAGAGACAGTTTCTAAAGAAAAAAATCTCGACTTATTCGGATTCGGGAGACGTGTAGGGGGGAAAAAAATGATCGGATTCTACTTTCACGGTCTGCATACGGAAAAGGCACACACACACGTTCGTATATTTGGTAACCAGTCAACTCGCACCACGACCAACTCGCACCACGACCAACTCGCCCCAAATTTGGTCAAGTCGTCCCACATTTTGGTCAAGTCGCCCCACTTTTTGGACAAGTCGTCCCACTATTTTGGTCAAGTCGCCCCACTCTTTTCTTCACATGAATTATCACAATTGTTTAGCTTTAAACCTGATTTTCCTTCATAAATGGTTTGAAAAATGTATATTTCACATCATGTATATCAAAGAATTAGGAAAAACTCGAATAAATGAGAGGAAAAAAGGTCCATTTCTGATTGTACATTTCCCATGTTCACGGCAATCCTGTTCCATTTTTACGAGTCGACCCACTTTTGGGTCATGCCGCACACGTTTTTTCTTGACATTAATTCTTCGTGATTTTTTGCTTTAGTCCTCTATTTCTTCCATCATTGATTTGGGGAATGTATATATATGACCATATTTCCTAAAAGATAAAAAGGAATGAGTAAATGTGAACTCATTCGGTCAAAATCTGATCGTATATCTCCCCGAAATCTCGACAACGAAGGACTGTGTTCTTCCGCGTCCGCATTTCATCGGAAATAAATCCTCCACTCTTTTGACGATATTTCTTGCTGAAATTATTAATTAAACACATACTTGTTCCTTTTCATTTCGGTGTATATCATATTGGTTGATTGATGGTGCAGTATGTATTGCTAGCATAATTCAGTTACGTTTACCGGTAAACAAAAACAAGAAAAAACAACGACTGATGTTTTGCAGCGGTGTACGAACCAACACAGCTCGTCGCCGCAGCCGCAGCCCGCCGCAGCCCGCCGCAGGCCCGGCGTTCCGGAGTGGATTAAACTGAAAGATGACGATCTGGCGGCGAAGATACTCTCCCTGTATCTATAAACCTCGTGTTTACAACATTTTCCAAAACTCTTGCTATTTTGTCTATATTAGATGAGTTTAGTAAAATCGGCAGAATGTTAAATGGAATATCTGCAATGGGGCAGTAGATAGAAATATTGTGGTATTTATTTTAGATGTAGTATATTATCTAAGCTATTTTAATGAGCTCATAAGTATAACTGGTAACAGTGAGAATGCTTGAGGGTCATCTCTTCCGAAATCTTGGGCGTGCTCCTCGAAAAAAACCCAATATAATCAGGGGGGAAAAAATCACAGGGGCTCTGGGCGATTTCGAACTAAGTCTACGCTGATCATGGATGAAATGCTTTCAGCAACATATCAGCGGGATCATAAAAAAAATATCTGCTCTATATTTGAGCTGTATATATGTAGATTAACAGCTATTGTTTTTTTTTAGAAGATGTCACTAATAATTTGTAAATTATAAGTTATTGATAACCATACCCAGTGCTTATAATCACGTTGATATTGGACCTACATCGTAAGCCAAGGCATGCTTCTTTAAACGATGACATTAAGTAAGCCAAGGCATGCTTCTTTAAACGATGACATTAAGTTAAGTCCAATCCAAATTCAAAATCCGAAAGTTAGCACTTACGTGATTCTTGAAGCTCCGACTCCAACCTCAATTTTAGGTCAAGTGTTGGATCTGCTGGAACTTTGCAGCTATTTGTTCTCTATCTTTGAGGACAATACATGTTGAAATCTGCACCCAGTTAGGCCTATAAGGGCCATGAAAGTTAATAAATTTACATTATGAAGGATGCGATAACATTTTATTTTTTATATATCCAACTTCGCTAAGGCATTCATTCAGATGTGAAGGGTTAAAGTTCTTGTGGCTCAAATAAAGGCAGAATGTATCTTTTTGTTAGATATCTGTGCTAGATGTGTCCGTGATAAACAACTCTGGAGTGCATGGCTCAAAGGAAGCAAAAACAATCAGAATATTTTAGAAAACTGACTTGTCGGGGTGGTGCAGTAAATTAACAGGTGGTTCAAAATTGCATTCTGGACCTGATGCACAGTGTTTGTTCCGCATTTTATTACACTGAGGACCACCGTTACTGGAGCATGTTAATGAATATCAAAAGTATTCCACTTTCATGGCAATATGCTTTGATATCGTGTGCTCAGCACAGGCATTAAGCAAGTGTCAATTTGGAAAGAAATATCTTTAATTGCTCACTGTATCTCTAGTTGAAGTTTTGTATTTTATCATTTTGGGGAGCAAATTTCTAGGAATTTCAAGGAAGGAAGTTTTTTTGGTTTTTTTTGTTAAAGTGATATGGAATAATCTAACATACAATATTTGTTTTACATACAAAATTGGCTAATTTCTTTACTCTCTGACATATTGAGCATTTATGGGATTCAATCATTTTAAAAATGATACTTTAAGTTGTGTAATAGAAGAGCACATGCATGTTGAGAACATAATTGTTTGGTGGCATGGAGTAGAAGAGTTTTTAAGGAAGAAGGTTGTGTCATATCCTTCCATAACAGTATCCCTGTTCAGGGAAACGGCGTGAGGTCATAAGTGATCTACTGACAAGGTTCTTTTCAATACTGAAGGTAGTGTTTATTTAATGATTGAATATGTCACTTGACAGTCAAAGTTATTGTAATTACCTGTTATGTTTTATATTATTTTCTCTTTTTTTCACTGCTTCAGCTATGCATTTAACTGCTACCTTGCATACAAGCACATTTGTCAACTTAGCCCATGAAGAAATGATATCGCATCTGGTAAATAAATGATGTCTTTGTTATTGGTTTTATGCCTCTGCAACAAAGGCATTGTGGCATTGTGTTTCGAGCCCTGAACTGTCCGCCTGTCCATACGTGCATCCGTCTGGTCTTATTTATGCAATGACTGAAAAAAATTATTGAATTTCATGGTACAATGATAATATGTCAGGGCAATAAACTTATTAGAATCGGGTTTACGTAGGTCAAATAATTTTTGATATCATAATTACAGAAATGATTGATCACATTTTATCAAACATTTTACAATGATGACATAAGACAGGACAATTAACTGATTACATTTTGGGCTATATAGGTCAAAGGTCACAGATCATGTCAAAATGTGAAGTGTTGCTTTTTATCAACGGTGATCAATTGTGATATACACGATCAAATATCACCAAATGTGGTGCAATGATTATGTCTTTCTCGTTTGAATTGTATTTCGTAGCCTAATAGCAAGTTTTCCATGTATTAAAATTTGAAAGTCTACTGCATATTTAATAATTCAGTGTATCTGCAGGAGGATGGAGGCATTACCAGGCAACTGCGCGCAGTTGAAAATTCTCAAGTTCAATTTATAAACCATAAATACAATTTATACAGCAGCAGTTCATTAATGTTCTTTTTAGTTTCTTCGCTGACACTGTTGGAACATAAAGTTCCCTGTTTTTTCTTGTCCTATTCCTTTGTCTTGACTATCAAGGTGGTAACATATCGATAGAGAAGTGTTCGGGCAAGCTGGAGACAAACAATTTGGCATGGAATCATATAATGATGCTCCACATTTACTGTGGAATGTATCCTTTAACATGGGACAAATTTATCAGAACAAATAAGTAATTATACATGTATTTTGTGAAGAGTAATGAATTAAAGTGAAGGTTAATATGAAATAGTATAAATCGTCGCTGTCGCCACTGACTAGTATATTTAAGGTAAAAGTGCCAGGAACAAAAATGTGATAGCATCAAAGGGATCAACTACCGTTGATTCCTTGTAGTACAGCTTTCATACACATGTACACAAAAACATACTAATTGACTCAGTAAAATGATAAATACTCATGTGGAGTGATTTTTCTTTTTTTTTTAATATAAATCAAGACAATGACAGCAATCAACTAATTATATATCATTGTGAATACAAAAGTGAAACACAATACATGTACTAGTATGAAATATAACAAGATAGGCTATGCAGAAATTATAATAATACAGTGTAGAATGACTAAATGTCAAATTTCATGTACAATGGATAAAGGCTATTGCACATACTTGTATATAGTGCTGCAAAGTATATCTTATCAGAAGAAAAATGGTTACTATACATATAAGAACAGATATATTTCATTCAATTCATATCAAATTTTATTATATTCTGGTGGCACATGGTGTATTCTCTAGTGTCAGAACAATACCAATGGCATAACAGCACTTCCCTCAAAACCCCAAAATACTGCAATCATAAATGCTGTAACCACCACTTTCTCATACTGAACATGATTCCCTCTTTGTCCACAAAAAAAGACATTAACATAGAAACAATGTGCATTTTAATTAGTTACTAGGCTAGTTAGGTTTCATTATATGGCCCCTAATTGTTAAGAGTTCAGTATAGTCTGTTTATAGCCATACAAACAGTGAGATTTTAACTAGGCCCCTGAAACGAGTTGACTCATTTTGGGGGTCAGGACAGCCCCAGCCCCCCCCCCCCCTCCCCTCCACCGAAGAGATGACCCTCGATCGTTGTACTTAATGAACTCATTAAAAATACCTTACTAGATTATACTAGATCTGAAATAAATACCATAATATTTCTATCTACTTCCCCCAAAATATATTTCATTTAAGATTCTGCCGATTTTACTAAACTCATCTAATATAGACAAAATAGCAAGAGTTTTGGAAAATGTTGTTAACACGAGGTTTACATATACAGGGATAAACAAATACAGGGAGAGTATCTTCGCCGCCAGATCGTCATCTTTCAGTTCAATCCACTCCGGAACGCCAGGCCTGCGGCGGGCTGCGGCTGCGGCGCTGCAAAACATCGGTCGTTGTTTTTTCTTGTTTTGGTTTACCGGGTATAACGTAACTGAATTATGTTAGCAATACGAACTGCACCAGCAATCAACCAATATGATATACACCGAAATGAAAAGGAACAAGTATGAGTTTAATTAATAATTTCAGCAAGAAATATCGTCAAAAAAGAAGAGGATTTATTTCCGATGAAATGCGGACGCGGAAGAACACAGTCCTTCGTTGTCGGGATTTCGGGGAGATACGATCAGATTTTGACCGAAAAAGTTCACATTTACTCATTCCTTTTTATTTTTTTTAGGAAATATGGTCATATGAATACATTCCCCAAATCAATGATGGAAGAAATAGAGGACTAAAGCAAAAAATCACGAAGAATTCATGTCAAGAAAAAACGTGTGCGGCATGACCCAAAAGTGGGTCGACTCGTAAAAATGGAACAGGATTGCCGTGAACATGGGAAATGTACGATCAAAAATGGACCTTTTTTCTCTCATTTATTCGAGTTTTTCCTAATTCTTTGGTATACACGATATGAAATACACATTTTTCAAACCATTTATGAAGGAAAATCAGGTTTAAAGCTAGACAATTGTGATAATTCATGTGAAGAAAAAGTGGGGCGACTTGACCAAATAAGTGGGACGACTTGTCCAAAAAGTGGGGCGACTTGACCAAAATGTGGGACGACCTGACCAAATTTGGGGCGAGTTGGTCGTGGTGCGAGTTGGTCGTGGTGCGAGTTGACATGGATTCGTATATTTTAACACACACACACACACACGCACACACACACAAAAAAGTGATGAAAATGTGAAATATAACATTGATAACGCAACTATTTCTACCTGTTAAGCCTGTTGATTATTATTTACGACATCATTAATATATCACAGGTAAAGAAATATACACACAACTATTAATTACATGAGTTTTCACCCTTTGAAAATAAAAGCTAATATTTCTCTGGAGCTCTGTATATGATTTTCTGTGGGACACCCGGGCCGTGATGAGAGGATATCCATGACGTTACGTCACATAGACTGAGTCGTATTTCGTGGCTGGTTTTCAGGCCCGGAAGAGAGGCCATTTTTGTGGTACTTTAGTTGAGGATATCAAGAGG
Source organism: Arbacia lixula (assembly GCA_963669155.1). Taxonomy (NCBI): domain Eukaryota; kingdom Metazoa; phylum Echinodermata; class Echinoidea; order Arbacioida; family Arbaciidae; genus Arbacia; species Arbacia lixula. The sequence continues at coordinate 19,027,056 of OZ022591.1, forward strand.
CTAGACGATTTTTGTGATATCATATGTTGATAAACAGATTATAAATAGCATATGCTTTCATTAGATATAAAATTTATGGATATTTTTTTTCCTCTTATATCAACTTTAACAATATGGACTGGAGAGTGACTTAAAGCTCAATTATAATCGAGTTGAATTTTGGATGGATCGACCATGTTCAGCGATTCCTGAAGCCTAGAGATTGGAGACCGTACGAGTGCAAATGAAGGCTCTCCATACGGCAGCGTGGCATTGAGGTACACGGTGCCTACATGCAACCACTTTTACTTTACTAGCTGTGTGGGGCATTGTATTGTTGAACTCACAAAACATATATCCAGCCTTTTCCAAGATTTTAGACTGAGTTGTAAAACTAGAAGACAAGACATTACATTCAGTTGTTTTCAGGTGGATGAAATCTCGGTGCCCGTATCATAACAGGGTAAAAGGAGAAAAGGGGAATCTACTTTTCAAGCTTGTGTTTTATTTTCTATCAAATACGGATATTGCTTTAACAGATACATTTGAAGGAAATCAAAACTGGCCTTCAAAATCAATATTTACTTAACTACGTTTAGATATATCAGTTCCCAGGGTTTGCAACAGTTACAGTACAGACTCAGGTACCATACGGACAAGGAAGTAAACCTTTGAAAATTCATTACCTTGTCGGCTATTCATATAATATGCTAATATAATCAAATCTCTGGCTTCTCTCTGATGCATGATAGGAGAGTCCTGAACCATGCTAGAAAGACACATTTTGTAATGCAACATTATATTTCCCTAGTTGCTTCAACCCAAAAGGAACCAGCTACCAAAAATTTGTGGTTTGATGCTATGATGTATAATACAAAGTCCTACAAATTAAAACAGCTGTACAGTCTATTGAAAGACCATTTGTAAAGAATGGTCAGCGACCCACCGTTCATTACCCACCACTCATAACCACCATCCATATCTCCCCTGTTTTATATAAACCAACTTAATTTCAGGTTGAACTATGCCTTTGACTAGAAATGCTTGGGGGTCGTGCGGTCGAGCAGATGTATCCCCCGAACCCATCGCATCATCCATCATCGCAATATACTGCAGCCAGTACAGCGCTCACAGGAAAATTAACCTTTTTGTGTACAAAGATGGACCAAGCGAGGGCGCCACCACCAAAAACAATAGGCATCCTTGTTTAACCATAATACATCTTTATACCACATTTGAAGATGATCCGAAAAGAACTGCAGCCAGTAGAGCTTTCAAAAGAAAATCTCTACGGCGGCAGACGCTGCGCGATGAGGCCAAATCCATAGCATCCTCTGAACTATGTTCGGGGGATACTATAAATCCCCTGTATACAACAATCATCTTCAGTCTAGGTAGAGCAATGTGGCTCCATTGGTTGAGTGTTTATCTCTCAATGGCAAGGCTGTAGGTTCAAGTACCACACAGGTCCTTACAAAAGAGCTAGCATAGAGTGTTTTCGGCGCCTCCAGTCTTTGTCGGAAAAACAATCCATTTTCGAGGAAAAATTAAATAGCTTTTGCTTAACACTTCAGTAATGTTGTTTAGCAAAAGCCCATTTAATGAAGGTCCCATGTATAGAAGAACCAGACTCTATGTACGTTTAAAGACAGCCAGTCCCTTTTTCAGATCACCACCAAACCATCGAAACATTGGCAAAACATATAGAGAAGTGTTAGCAAGCTCTATATTCACAATTTGAAACTGACACGTAGTGTAAAATTCAAATAATTCACGTAAACAACGTCTGATTAATAGTCTTTACCCGAGGCTCTTAGCAGTTTATGTTGAAATATCTGCTTTATTGGTTAATCTGTTTATTAAATTATAAAACGCATTACGAAAAAAAAATTGTTCTATGGAAGGAATCATCTCCAAAGTTTGGTAGTTACTCATAAAATTAGGATTTCACACACGCATAATAACCACAAAGATACTGTAACAAAGACTAATACTTTTTTCGTAGTACGAAAAAAGTCGGTTTGAAATTTAACGGCTGAAATTTTTTACATATACAGAAAGCTTCAACATGCTATATTCTTACAAATGGTCTTGAATCACACTTTCTTCAATTTACGATCGTGATAGACGATTTCAAATTTTAAGCTTGCAAAAGGGACGGACAATCTTTAAGACCACACTTCATTTTTGATGAAGCACTGGGTGAAAACCAAATGGAATGGACATAAAGCCTAATACTAGAATACAGGTGAGAGATGCCAGCCACTCGTTGTTCACCCCAGAAGGCTACATGTATATAGCCTACAAATGCTATCAAACAGACATTAAGAGTGCTATATCAAATAATAGGTAGTGTATATCAGCACTGTCACGGTGTCCCCTAGATTTATTTTGTGTTGGGGACACAAGTTATATTAGCATACAGAAAGAAATGGATATCTCCATTATGTCACGGTATCAGTCACACCAGCCAATCAGAAATAATGTACGGTCGGTCCTGTTGTCCTGTACTGTGAACATACAATCATGCACAAAATCGAGCAGTCGCTGCAACGCTCGCGGAGATGAGTTATCAAATGGCCAGAATGGGTCTGAAAAATATTAATTTTGCACTGTAAGTATGCATTATCATCTGCTTTGCACCTCCAACAATAAGCTTAGCCTCTTTTAACGTCATTAAATGAAGAAGGAGCGCAATAGGTAGTATAGGTAGTAGTATGCAGGTTTTTGAATGGAGTCGAGGCCTTGTCATGACCAAATGCCGCACTGGCCGAGTGCATCGCGCTGTGCATTGTACAAACACCTCATGTGTATCCACATGCTCACAACTATTGGTGTGTGGCAAGTGGGTTCTTTAAGGGGGTGGGGGTGGGTGGGTGGGTAACTAAATGTTTGGTGTGTGAAACAGTTAAAAATGCATGGGGTGTTAGTCTCCCAGGTCACTATATACCCCACAAAGACAGGTAGAACCACAACATATGACTCCCTCAGCACTACACATTGACCAATCACATCTCGCGTTACAAAACACTGATTGGTGCATGTGCAAGACTACAGTGATGGGGGAAAAATGTAAAATCCCACCACCCTGGTGTCCGCTGCGCAAGAATCATCCATGGGAACACCATGACTGTGATCGAAACACAAAAAATGAATCCTAGGGGAGAATGTGACAGTGCCGATATCAACAGTCTAAATAATAACAACCAGCTGTACAATATGACCAACAACCACCTATATTGCCTCTGCACAAACAGAACATACATGTATCTGTATCACTTAATTCAGCGCTGTCACTTTTTGAAACAACGATTTAGTTGCTATTCGCAGCACTAGAAATCACCTATATACCAGTAGTACCTATGAATCAATTCAACATGTATTATCATTAGTGCTTAGCCAAGCTTAGCCAAGCTAAGGTGTTAAGTGGTAGAAGGTAATTGATCTAATCAGATCAGGAGTAAATCCAGCTAGGGGCCCATTTATTTACGACACCTGGGTTGAGATAGCCTATCCGATAGGCGTCGGGCTAATGGGCTAACTACTGACGGGCGAGGGCGAAGGGCGAAGCCCTCCCTCTCCCGTCATGAGTCATGCGAGGGCGCAGCCCCAGCGCCTATCGTCACTGGTGAGTACGAAAAACGAATTTCCTTTTATTTACCTTGTTCCGTTCGTAGAAATTCTACGAACCCCCAACGAAGCTTCAATATAAATATTCATAGCTGTCCGCGAACACGGACCAATAAGCGACGAGGTTTGAACGTGACGTATTATGAATATTGATGAGCTCACTTCGCTCAAAATGGCGTTCGCAAGAGGTCTAACAGAGAGTTTAAAATATGCTGCCCTAAAGCTCTAAATAGACCTGCAGGCTTCAGCGATATGTGCAGTACTTAATGGGGAGGATTGTTTTGTACTGGATTTGGGAAAAGTGCGATATTCCAGGCTCTGCCATTGTCGTTTGACTTTCTTCGCTCGGACTCTGGTAGCCCCGGGACTGCTCTCGCGCAGCCCGCTCACTGCGTGAGCGGGCTGGTCACAGTAAGGACTCTGCATGGGAGCAGACCGGACTCTGGGAGCAGACCGAAGCCGCCAGTGCCAGCCGCAGGGAAGACCACTCGATCCCTGGTAAATCTACGACTACGGCAACTCCCGGTGCAACTCCAACTCCGCGGAGATCTATTGCTCTTGTAATTTTCCCCTTGATTTCCCTTATGAACCCAAATACGAATGAACTCGCCCAACAAAATCATAGACTGCGATGATATTTGATAGGTTAAAAAAATACAGTTGATCGCGGGGTTATCTCATGAATGATGCATAAAAAAAGTATGTCAAGCACACGTGCATATTGATGACTTTACCAGTGACGATAGGCGCTCGGGCTGCGCCCTCGCCCATCAGTCCCTATTCGCGCAACCAGTAACTTGCCCACTATAGCCCGGCGCATATCAGATATGCTAGGGTTGAGAGGGACAAACATGCATGAACCACGCATGAACCTTCTACATGGGTGTATACATCAGGCTTGAACCCAAAATCTCTCTGCAAGAGTCAAGACATCTCACCACTATACCTAGGTGATTAAGTTATAAACCATTTGCTCAGAGGTATCCAGTGAAAAATTTCCTTGTTGGAAAGGGGTATGTGCACCCTTTCATCTGTTCTCTTTCCAGAGATAAATTATTGATCTCAATGTCCAGACTTTGTGATTGCATTAGCACATCTGCGAGAAGCACTCTCCACAGCCTTAAACTTAGGCTAAACGCAAACAGGAAGTCAGGTAATAACCTGACACAAACTGTCTCCATAATGACATTCAAAAACTAGCCACCAAAATTCAACAACGTGAAGACAAATGCATGCACCCCTATCACTTGACACCTTTCACATGTGGCCTTCACCAGCTATAGCATGAATGTTCTTACCTTAAGATGAACCTCTCCCACAAAATGGATTCCGTGTGAAGGCAACCTTCGTCTTACATGAAACTACATGTAGTACTGGAGTCTGCAGGTGTACAGGTTTGTGCAATACATTGTGCACGCAGAAGGCACCGCAAAGTCTCACTAGAGTTTTTGTAAAGAGCCAAATTGTCACTCGCACCCCACTCACTGAGTTCACTTGAAAATAGAATGCAGCCAGTGCACAATAAAACATCTATATTGATTATGTCTCTCTGTGCACAAACACAAAAGCGTAACTTTTCAGGATTCTCAGCTTGGGGCAACCTCTATTCTATCTCTCAGACTTCATGATGATTTCTCCCTTCATACAAGTGTGCGTCACCCATGCTTTGCCCCATTGACAAAGTTTGCCAAATGTTCAGAACAGAAGGCTGACAAGGACAATCTGTTCGGGACAGAAATTATGGACTTTTACTCCATTCATGACAAATGAAAGCACAATGTACTGTACTGCACACTGTAGTTAATCTCTACAATATCAATTAAGATACAAGTCTGAGGCAAAGAATTGTTCAAAGATAACAAACACATCACGTCCTTGAACATATTTACTCTTCACATATTTCAACCAAATGATGTTTATCTTCTTGATATAAGACTCAAAGCGCAATAGTTCAGGTTTTTGTGGCAATAAATTATAAGAGACCTATTGAAGTAATGCTAATTTTGCCTGATAAGAAACAAATGTATAGGTATAAGCCAGTTCGTAATTACAATTTGCGCATGAGCAGATGAAGGTCATAGTGACCAAACCAGCTTGTTGGTTTTTAAATCACTGAGATAAGCATCGTCATTAATAAGTTATTTTAGAATATGCTTGTTATCCAATTTATAAAAGAACACCAAGGTGTTCAATCATGGGGTATTTGACAACAGGCCAAACGACAACAATTAGTTTACAATAAACAATGTAATAGAAGCTTTCCCAATTGTTCACAGACCTTGTCACCTGTTTTGAGATGGTTCCTTAAATAGAGGTTGAATATCGCCAATTGCTATGTCGGGTAAGCACATTACGTAACATCTCCTTTTGAAATGATATATTAATCAACTGCTTATCCTAATGAAAAAGGGAAAGGTCATAGTGACCAAACTTGCTCCAGAGCTAACTACGAACTGGTGTATTGTAGACAGATAGAAACATAGTCTTTGCTCTTGAATATGTTTCCACATATATATTTTACTCACAGAACCCACAGAACCCACAGAATGTTACAACTGTTCATTTTCAGAAGAAATCTGATCCTACCCTTTTGCAAAGTTCAGTCACTGCCATGAACCTGGCCTGTGATTTACTTTTCTTCTGTTAAACGCATCTGATTATCAAGCTGTAGACATAATAATGTCATGTTGTTCAGATATGAAATGAGATTTTTTGCCTAACACTATTTGAGGTAGAGAAGATGTCACAGAAGACAAACCAATCTGAATCTCCCTTCCACTTTATAGGGATAGTCCACCCTGAAGTTAATTAATAAAGTCAGTATGAAAGAAACATATCAGTGAGGGGTTGACGAAAATCTGTCAAAGGATAGGAAAGTTACGATCTTTTGAAATTTTAATGTTGTGAGGTCATGTGCGAGGTGCTCTCCCATATGTTGTGTGCTGTAGCATTCCTTTAATTGCTCTTCAATGGAGGTATGTGTGAAAAATACATTTCTAATTATGTATCAAATACACAAGTAAAATCATGCACATCCTTTTCAGAAAATGGACATTTCTGACAAAAATTGTACACAACATATGAAAGAGCACCTTTGTGGCGTCACAAAATAAAATCTTGAAAAGATCATAACTTTCTTATCCTTTGACAGATTTTCATCAAACCTTCACTTATATGTTTCTTTCATGTTTTCTGATCTTATTAAAACCAACTGAACTCCAGGGTGTACTATCCCTTTAACCAGCCTTGATGTACTGACTGCACTGTAATCAGATTATAAATGGCTGGTAACTTCAAAGATATGTGCACATTCTTTGACTCTGAATGATGTGTAAGGCTCACTTAAAATCCTACTTTTCACTTTTGAATAAAAGAAGTACTAGTAAATATCTTGCAATAGAAAAATAAACAAGTTCTCATTTATATCACAATACATTTGGCTGGTCATTTGAAAAACAACCTGGGGCATCCTTTTGTCATCTTTCTTTGAGCACAGAATGATCAGGTGACTCAGAAGATAATGAGATGATTATCAGCAGAGAAGCTTGCTTCTAGCATGAGATGACCCTCATGAGTCATAATTTGATATCTCCTTAATGGCTTTTGTCGACCCCTCTGAATGTCTACTGGGAGCTCTTCATACAGATGTCACAAGTGGAGCCATTCCTAGGAGGGAGAGGGTTAAAAGCTGCCACACAGAAGGACATGCACCTACTTTCACCCCCCCCACTGCACCCCCCCCCCCCCACCTCATCCCACTCAGCTCCTCTTGCTATACTCTCATTATCACTTATCCATACAGCCTTACCACAAGCAAACCACTCAATATGTGGAATGTATGATAACAAGCAGCAGTAACCATTCTGATTCGTTGCCCACCTTTCATTTTATGAAAATAGTTCAGATACCATACCAACTTCAAAGTTTGCCTAAGGTTTATTGACCACAATGTTTTCTACATTCAATAGAGCTATCATGATGAGTCATTAGAATCATCATTATGTAGTTCATGACCTCACATTTGACACAATACAATGAAACTGTACATCATATGAAAGCTGAACATCTAGCAAATTGGTTTTACAATAATCTTAAGGCAGAGATCCTGCTAGCCTTGTCCCATTAATAATATGTAATCCAAAGGATAAACTAGACATTCATTATCAATTACAAGTACATATTCTCCAGTGTATTTTGAGAGAAATTAACATATGAAACAGCAATATATGCAAACTTCTTGAATAATATTAACACAACTAAATTGTATTTCTAATAAAGTGACTTGAGGATCAACCTTGCAGTAATTATGAATGAATATGGCACATCTACACTGCTATAATAAACAATGTCATTTAAAAACAAATTGTATTGTATTTAGATCATGCAGGCTGGCAGCTATGTTAGAGTTATGCTGTTTTAGTACTAAGTACACAGATACAGAAAAGATATATCTTAGATAATATCTTACTGGATAATATCTTACTACACATGGGCTTGGATCCTGAAGACAGTGGCAACTTAAAGGACGACCCATTCTAACATTCTTACCTAAAAATTTAGCGATAAAATATAATTAATACTAGAATTTACAATACACCATGTGAGAAAGGGAGGAGTTTGATTATTTTTTTTTTCAATATAATTAAGATTTAAGTCTTTTTCCATTTGCAATATTGTGAGGGAAGTTCTCATACACTATAAATTACCTACAAAAGGGACTCTACCTTCAAAGAGTGACAATTTTAACTATTATCACACAGTGATGCAACTCTGAAATGTCTAGTCTTGATATGACTTTACTGCCCTACCTGACAAAAGGAATCAAGTGACAAATCACTCAAATATGGGTTATTGGTAATCTCAGATTGTACCCAGCATTCCCTACATACGGCTAAAATCTGGACAAGAAATGATCATCTTGATGCCAGATATTCAATCTAACATGATGTGGTTTTGCACTGATGCCAATGCAAGTGACAGACAAACTTTGCTCATTTACAAGAAAAGTCTCTATTGTTAGTTGGTTCCTTTTGTCAGATTGGGGCAGAATTGAGCAGAGAAATTAGTAACCTGCTCACAATAAGTGGGAGTCATTGATCTCCCCTGATGTTTATTTCCTTGAGTGAGCTTAACATACCAGCCATTAACATGTTTGCAGACAGTGGGATTACTATTAAAGGATTAGGAAAAATGCAAGCGTGGGTATCCTTGTTTGATAAAAGGAGAATATTACTTCCTCATGGTATGTCTGATTTTACTTAAAGACAGCCCGTCCCTTTTTCAGATCACCACAAAACCATCGAAACATTGGCAAAACATGTAGAGAAGTGTTAGCAAACTGTATATTCATAATTTAAAACTGATACGTAGTGTAAAATTCAAATAATGCACGTAAACAATGTCTGATTAATAGTCTTTACCTCAGGCTCTTAGCAGTTTGTGTTGAAATATCTGCTTTATTGATTAATCTGTTAATCAAATTATAAAACGCATTATGAAAAAAAATGTTCCATAGAAGGAATCATTTCCAAAGTTTGGTAATTACTCATAAAATTAGGATTTCACACATGTGTAATAACCACATAGATGCTGTAACAAAGACTAATACTTTTTTCGTAGTACGAAAAAAGTCGGTTTGAAATTTAACGGCTGAAATTTTTACATATACAGAAAGCTTCAACATGCTTTATTCTTAGAAATGGTCTTGAATCACACTTTCTTCAATTTACGATCGTGATAGACGATTTCAAATTTTAAGCTTGCAAAAGGGACGGACAATCTTTAAACTCTGCCACTGTATTTCTCTCATTTCTCTACTCAAATTCAACAACCCCAAACGATTTTTCCTGTTGGTTTACCTTGCCCTGGAGAGTATTTATACAGTCTTTGTAGTATTTTCACATCAAGAATTCATTCACCCTTAAATGCAGCACTTGTGTGTATTTGCACAAGTATACACATACATCCCACGCTCCACTGGTGATATGTTGCTGAAATTTTGTAGAAGAAAATTCACTTATTTCTAGTCAAACTAATTTGAAAAAAAATGTCAGTCAGACAGCAAATCAATCTGCTGTGGCGTGTGTTCCTCCTTTTTGCCTGGAAGGCCAGGGAAATAAAGAGATAATTATCACAAGAAAATATCAAATTTAATCAGGAATATTGAGTGCACGCCACTCCTTGCTTCAGGCGGGGTGAGTGTCTTTTTAGCTGGGTCTGCATTGAACCAAAGTTCACAAAATTGTCTATTTTCTGATCTGGGATATGAGACTGAAGTTGACATCTAAACGAGCACGCAGCGTGCTGTCTTGTAAAGGTAATGTAAAGGTTAATTGTTTTTTCTTCTCCATACATGCAGATGCCATTTCTGACTGACAACAAAGAATTAATAGGTCACATTCCTCAAGGAGGAGAGGAAATGATTGTGATTGTTGTCCTCAACGCATCACACTTCCAATGCGTGTCTCAAGATGGTCACGGAAGCAATGATTTCAAGATGGTCACGGAAGCAATGATTTCAAGATGGTCACGGAAGCAATGATTTCAAGATGGTCACGGAAGCAATGAATTCAAGATGGTCATGGAGGGAGAACTGATTCTCCAGACTGTCAGGAAGAAGGACTGATTTCAAGATGGTCACCGAAGATGAACTAATCTCAAAACTGTTTAGAAAGGAGAACTGATTTCAAGACAGTCATAGAAGAAGAACTGATCTCAAGACTCTCATGGAAGGAGAACTGATCTTATGACTGTCACGGAAGAAGAACTAATTTCAAGACTGTCATGGAAGAAGAACTGATTTTTGGTCACTGCATGTTTCTTCTTTTTCTTCATTTGTAGTACAGGCCACCATCTGGTGTATTGTTGTACTATTGATGTGCAGTGCAGACATATTTCTGATAAGGCTGCAGTAAATAGTGTGCAATAGAAAGATTTTCCGCAGCTGAACGGATCAGTTTAGGTTCTTGCCAACAGTCTTCCACCATTGCTGCAATTGGAGCCATACTTTGCAGCTGGAGGACTTTCCAAAAGTGCGTCATCAAAACGTGATCTTCTACCAACATATAGCTGCCAACCTTCCCATGCAGGAATTCAGGACGTTGTTAAAATGCGGAATGAAATCTATTTTTCGTTTAATTTTGTATTTCATTGATTAAAGGAGGAATCTATGGTCACAAATGAGGTTAAAAGTCCAAAAAAGAAAAAAAAGTCCTTCAAAATTGGAATGATTGCCAAGTAACCTAGATTCTACAATGTTATTACATACAGCATGATAATGGGACTTGCAAGCTCTAGTGTATTGTTTTGTACATGTAGAGCTGCTTCTTCCAAAGATCCATCCCTCACCAGGTCTTTTCTACAAGCTGAGGCTCTTCTTACAGAGAATGTACCAAGCCACCCGTGCAAGGATACAAACACTTGCATTGACACATACAGGATTGAATAAAAAAAATTTAAGCTTTAAAATTAAAGGTCACTTTTGGGTTTTCTTGCAGGGACATCTTAGAGGAAGCATTGTCCAAGAAGGGCTAGAAAAAATTTGAAATTCTTAGAAGGTGCAATTTAGCCACACACCAATGGCTACTCCAGTTCCATGGCAATCCTAACTGGGTCAGGGATCATGAAAATCTCACCATAAGCAATGGGTTAAGAGAGCTGTACACATCACCAGTCTTGGGCAATCTGACATCTCCCACTGATGTCCATTGCACAAGCTTAAATCATTACAAGAGCCTGTTTTATGTGATGCTGCCATTTTGTCCATATGCATTTTGATATATCGTCCTGTCTGTCTTCGGTGAACGCGCAGTACTCTAAGCTGATTGGGTCTTCATAGTCACGCTAAGCTATTTTGTCCATATGCATTTTGATATATCCTCCTGTCTGTCTTTGGTGAACGCGCAGTACTTTGAACTGATTTGGTCTCCACAGTCACGCTAAGCTCCACCCGTGATTAAGTGTGATTCTTTATACCATTCTAGGTCGAAACGATGCCCAAACCCATGTTTCTTTATGTGATGTTTTGTGATACGACGTATCGTTCGTCAGCATCCACACACAGAATTTTGTCGTATCGATATATATACGATGAATTGTTTGCATGTGGACACTAGGCCTGAGTCATCACAGGTTTTATTCAACCTGGGTTTGAGTCGGGGGAAAGGAGCGAAGACCAGGATGGCTTTGACGTTGATATACATACACCTGGTCATGAAGTTCAACAGTTATGCTGCTTTTGCATGAGCACAAAAGTGGCTAAATCGTTGCTAATTAAATGGCCGTAATTCAAGAAGGTAGGACAATATTTGAAATGTACACACAGAGGAAAAATCATTCAGATTTTAATGGCATATAATAATGATTTGATGGGCAGTTTTTGAATGTGGAAAACTAAAACCCGATAAAGTACAAGGCATTAGCAATATTGTGTCTCGCCCACTTGCGAAAATAACCAGAAATATCGCGATCTCCGTTGCTACGCAAAAGAATTGTATCCCTGGCTGATTGTGAAATATCTGCCATAGAATGTAACATTCCATAAATGAGAAGGGCTATTTCACGCAATGCTACTTCCTCTATCTACTCCCCCTCCCCCACCTTCCCCCTTCTTTGAGATGAAATAAAAAGCCTCCACCAAGTTCTATTAGATTAGACAAAGACAAAACAGTGCTCACACAATTCTGTGCACAAGTTAGGAAGCCTTCACCAAGAGTCTTGCAAGTAAACTTTAATGTATGACCTCAAATGACCTTTGACCTTATCCTGTGACCTCCAACAGCACCATAACATGAAGGTACCCCCAGTGCATCTATGACCCAAGTTAGGTTGTAATCCAAGCAACCCATGTGAAGTTATTTGTCAAAAGAGAGTCTTGCAGGTAAACTTTAACGTATGACCTCAAATGACCTTTGACCTTATCCTGTGACCTCCAACGGTACCATAACATGAAGGTACCCCCAGTGCATCTATGACCCAAGTTAGGTTGTAATCCAAGCAACCCATGTGAAGTTATTTGTGAAAAGAGAGTCTTGCAGGTAAACTTTAACGTACGACCTCAAATGAACTTCGACCTTATCCTGTGACCTCCAACGGTACCATAACATGAAGGTACCCCCAGTGCATCTATGACCCAAGTTAGGTTGTAATCCAAGCAACCCATGTGAAGTTATTTGTCAAAAGAGAGTCTTGCAGGTAAACTTTAACGTATGACCTCAAATGACCTTTGACCTTATCCTGTGACCTCCAACGGTACCATAACATGAAGGTACCCCAGTGCATCTATGACCCAAGTTAGGTTGTAATCCAAGCAACCTATGTGAAGTTATTTGTCAAAAGAGAGTCTTGCAGGTAAACCTTAACATAGAAAAAGAGAGTCTTGCACATACTCTTTAATATATGACCTCAAATGACCTTTGACATCATCACATGACCTCTGACAACACCATAACATGAAGATACCCCTAGTGCTTCTATCAACCAAGTGTGGCTGCCATTGCTGTAACAGTTGCCAAGTTATGGATCATAAGAGAGTCTTGCGGGTAAACTTTAACATTTGTGACTGACGACGGACGACGGACGGACGACGGACGGACGCCATTTGGATCCCTTAGTCTCGCCTTCACCTCCGGTGGGCAAGACAAAAACTGGGTTTGAGGGCGATGGTCGGGGCCCGGTCAGGTAACCGTTTCGACTCAGGCCTAGTGGGCACGCTGATGGAAGTGTAAGTGTCTTACCTGTCCTCGATGCGTCAGCATCTTGGGGTCTGGGGCGTTGGGGGTGCTTGGAGAACGCTGGCGGTTCCGCCCCGATCTGGGCGAACTGGGCTCCGGATTCTGGGAAACAAAACAAAGACAACCATTAATTTATGCATTCAATCTTTTCTTATTCAGGGTAGCCCATCATTAAGCTTGTAATGTTCTCCCTCGGGTCTTTGGGCACAAATAATAGAATACAATACATAAGAACATGAATATAGTTGACACGAAATAATACTTATTGTAAGCAAGAATAATGGTTATTTGCTGTTACTGTTGCGACTGTGTTCTGGGCCCTATCGCATAAAACTTACCATTAATGGTAACTCTGCCATCAATGGTAACTACCATGGTAACACAGCTTGACAGCCAATCAAAGTCAAGGTTTCCAGAAATTGCTAATATGGTAGCAAAGATTCCATCAATAATAAGTTTTATGCAACAGGGCCTCGCTGTGTGGAGACAGGCATACATAAGGTATAGATTTGAAATGCGCATTTTTATTGTCATTTTAACCATTGTTTTCATGAGCCCACGTCCTTACAGGCTGGCTTTTCCCCACTCAGATACAAAGCAGCACGACTCCTCCTTAATCTGCTGTTCGGACAATAAATGACAGGCTATAGATAAACTTTTAGCTTTTCATAGGGTGCCATTAAGCCACACCCCTTTGGTTACTGCAGGTCTGTGGCAAATTCTGACATCGTAACATCGTAACATGAACATCGGGTTAACCCTTTATGGGAATGTGAATACTACTGATTGAAATCTCTAAATCATCATAAAATTGCAACCACATTGTCAATCCAAACCACAAATTATGTCAAATTAGATTGTAGGGCATAACATTGTTAGAAAATAATGTCTCAAATATGCCTGAATCTACAAATATGATTAACCCACATCTAAATCCCACTGGCTGGAAAATATTTGTAAAACAATTGCAGTAATTACTCATATTGCAAGACATGGCTGGCTTTCCTTTTTGATCTTAATCATGAACCTTTTTTGTATCATTATCATTTAAAAACAATCCCAAATTACTAGCAAACTGGAATGCCCTGGATTAGTAAATTTGACACCCGTTGAGGATTATCTAAGGCAACACATGTTTCCTGACTGACCTAGATTGAAGTCCTGCCTCATTGTTCCAGAAAAAAGGGGGTAGGATTTCGGGAGAGAAACTAAATCTGGAAGGTGTGTGTAAATTTATCTGTTCCAGCACTCCCATGCAGGATGTGGGGCAATGCATTTTGGGAAGGTGCCAGCAACGATGCGGAAGATTTTCTTTACCACTTAGCATGCCTTCACATAGCCAGCCCAAATGTTAGCAATCATGAGAGGGGTCAAATCGAAAAATAAAAATGGCATTTAATGCAAAATTAGTCTCTTCCTGAAACTTCATTTTGAAAAAGGTAGATTAAGTACCACAAATAACATGCATTTGCAGCAAATATACTTTATTTCCATTGAATTGTTTTGTGATTTGATTGAACAAGAAAGGAAGTCAAATATTGTCAAACATGTCTGCCACATGATGACTCTTTATATAATTGGCATGGTACAAGAGTTCAGACCTTAGCCTCATTATCTGCAAAGTTTCACATTGACACAATTGGGATTTCTGTCAAATTTCGCACAAAGAAACCTTGGACTTTATACGGAAATAGGGGAATTTCATATCTACGAGTCAACAATGTGCATCACGGGACCTAACCTCATGTGATGTACTTCGTGAGCATATTTTTCCAGATGCTGTTTTTTTTCTTGTTGGTGCCAAGTTTTGTTGTTATATTCACGTTTAATACTATGATAGCCAAACTTGCTGTAATTGCAAGTAAAAAAAACTCTGGGTTTTCGTAATAACATTAATTTGATGCTTTGTCATTTTGTGTTTTTTTGACAAGATATCGCTGTCGCAGCTCTGCTGAGACACTTCTCCAGCTGTTTCACATAAAAACCTGCGCACTTTACGCAAATTAGGCTCCAAGGAAGAAAGCTTGGAGCCTATTGATAGAATGTAAAGCCTGTAATGTAAAGGCAATTTAAGGTAGTTTACCACAGTTTCAGGGAGTTTGAGACAGTTTGAGGGAGTTTTCCATAGTTTGAGACAGTGTAAGGGAGTTTGAAATAGTTTGAGATAGTTTAAGGGAGTTTTCCATAGTTTGAGACAGTTTAAGGGAGTTTACCACAGTTCGAGGCAGTGTGAGGCCTCCATCAGGTCAGTACAAACCTTCATGTGTGTGTGCCTCTCTTAGGGTCAGTTAAACCTCTGCAGCTTCAAACTCAATCCCAGGTCAGCCTATAATCCTGTCTGAACGCACAGACTAGTCAGCCAAGTTGATAGGTATTATACACCTAGGCTGGTCTCAAGCACATTCACTTCAATACGCCTGGTAAACCAGCGTGTAATATTTTTGCACACACATGTGAAATGAGACAGTGTCATGCACAAGTCCGTGCCTGTCCACTTTATGCAGCGTTGCCCGAGTTATACTTCTCCGTGGTTCACTGCATCCACTTCACAAAGTTTTGAAAATGTTCCATTTCTTCTGTGAAATTGATGTTTAATCCAAGTAATGTGTTTCCCTGATATTTGTCCTGCACCTTGTGTTATGCTGGTATTGCCAATCCCAAGTGATATAAAGCTCTCTTCCACTGATCCTCGATAAGCTCAGAGAGGTCTAAGCCCTTTCAAGACATGTACACCAGAAATCTGACTGTATTCCTTGAGAGCGACCACCATAATTCTATTCTGAAAACACACATTTCAAGATCTGCAGAAAAAGATCCAAGGAGCTGTTAAGCAACCAACAGAAACCAGCTTTGCGTGCTTACTGAACTAGATGCTCTAAATATTCCAACACGGAGCATGGCAACTGCAGAAAACGCATCATTGAATGGGGTTACAGGTAAATGGTTCGAAAATGATGCAGACAATAGTACTATTGCAGAATCATGATGCTTTAGAAACCACAACAAAACATGAGCTTCAATGCTCCAACAGAATCACGAATGGTGAGCGGTATTGAATCTGGAGTAGAATCGTTGGTACGACATAGTTTGTTCTGACTGAAGCAGGTGGGGAGTGCTCTCTTATCACAAACTACTCATCACAAATGAGATTTCTATAACCAGTCAAACATATCGCCAGCTCAGTATGTAAGAAAGGCTTGTGGAACACCACTCTTCATGTGTCAATGTGGTGTTTGTGCGGACAGGAAGTACGTTGTGCACACGAAGTGGGGAGGTGGAGGGGGAAACCTGATGCAGGGATTGATCCAGAAGGGAACGCAGAAGGTGTTTGGAGGGTGGGGCAGGGGTGGGGGTAGGGGCAGGGGTGGGGGAAAGGGGTGGGGTGGGGTGGGAGAATGAGGAGGATATTATAGGAGCATGTACATGCGTCAAACTTGATTATACTGGCTACCACCTGGCATAGCTTCCTGCTCTCAAACACCCGTAAGGAAAGAACGTGCATGGAGATAGAGGAGGGAGAAACGCTGAAAGGCCTGAGCTAAGGGAGTCCCAAACTTGCTTGACGTCATATAGCTACCAACCCCTCTATGCTACGCCATAATCTGCCTGACATAGCGACGTACAACCAGATGTCATTCCCAGGCAAGCAAAAGTGCCTGCTCATTTGAAAATGTGGTATTCATCAACTAAATATACAGACAAACCTACCTATACTTAAACTGTACTTACTGCACATCAACAGCAAATACATTTGCTTTGGAAACTATTTGTAAATGGTCCCCAGTCTAACTAGGCTAGCCAGCTGCACTTCATCCACCCACCATTCTTAGACTCTGGGAACATTAACTATCTCCTCACCATCGGCATTCAGATGTGAAGTGAACCAATGGGGTTTTCAAGGCCAGGGAATGTAAGACTTAACTCTTTGTAAACATGAACTACAAACTTGCATGGCCACCCTGTAAATGAATTAGCCAGTGATAGTTATCACCAAGTTCTGCTATGTGATGTGGGAATTTAAAATAAGTTGTATCCCACCATGTTTCCCTGAAAGTGAGCAAGGCAACCAATTCACACTCATACTTCCTATATACCAATTCTGATAATGGAGCTAAAAGAAACACAATGTCACTCACTTGAAAAGCTCATGTTTAATGTTAGTCTCTTTGCCAGTCACTTCTACATTCTGTGCAATATTACATGATCCACAAGGTCCATAACGGTGAAAAATAAATCCTACCAGTGATGTGGTAATCCTATCATAATATTTTGCTGAAACAATCTTATATTTGAGGCCTCTTAAAGGTATACACCCTCTTTAACCCATTGCTCACAGTTAGATTTTCAGGCTCTGTGAACCCTGGTCCAATAAGGATGTCAAAATTTGCCATGGAACTGCAGTAAGTAAAGGGGTGTGGCTTCATGGCGCCCTAATAGCCTAGGAATTGGAGGTTTATTCATAGTCTGTCATCTATTGTCCTTCATACAGATTATGCAGGAGTTGTGCTGATAATTATCAAAGTAGGAAATTTATCTAAAAAGTAAGTAATTATCTAAGTAGCCTGCAACTACGCAGGCTCGGTAAAGAATGTGAGATATACACCATCTTTAAACTGGTTTCAAGTAATTGCAGACTGCATATTTCCTAACAAAAAGTAAAACTAGCTGAGCAACTGGGGGATACTTTATTTTTGACAGGAATGAGTGAAAAAAGAACCATTAAAAAAGCAATGACCATGTGATCAAAATGTTTGTTCATGACAAATGAAGCCATGTCATCATGCTGGTACTCCTCATATGACAACACAGTGACTTCCTGCTTTCATGCTACGTAAGCCTTTCTCACCGTAAACATCCTTGTGTTTCTTGATGTTACTGATATTTAAAGGATGCCACCTACAACACTATTGTAAATAATCTCGAGTTAAGGTGGAAATTCCCTCACCCCCCAAAAGAATCATCTCCTACCATTTGTCTGCAAGCAAATTCAAAATGTACTTACAATGTAGTCTAATCATGTCATAAATATTATTCATGTAAAGCATTCAAGAAATATCTATTATGCAGATAATTGTTTCAACCTAATCAAATGACCATAAACATGTTTGTATGTTCCGTATTTGATTTGTTTGTATGTATTTTCTGAGAAAAGTTTGTGTCTTGGTTGCATGCAATTGGCTGTAGGAAGAAGGGCTTATGGACCACAGGCATGAAGTTGCCCTTCTCCTAACCTGGCAGCCTTTTTTTTAATGTAATCAAGCCATGAATATATGTATCACTGTGAAACTATGAATTAATCACGTTTCTTTTGGCTGCTTTATGGCGTATTGCAATGAAATGACTGATAAAAAATATTACTGATAATAATCCTGTTTAACTGATGTCCTGGATAAACTGCATGAGTTCACAGCTATCATCCATGTCACACTGGTTTCTCATTGTGCTGGAGGATCATTAGTCTCATACTATTAATAACTCCTTACTTTTCTTAAGGCTTTTATCACTGATATTCTCAGCCAGTACTGGCGTACTATTTGCTTAATAATGTTCATAGAAAGATTTCATCATAAGATCCACAATACACATTTAATATTTGCATATAGTTCCTGTAAAATATAATTGGTTCACTCAACTTCCATCTTTGCAGAATAGGTCAACTTTGATCATATACCACGCTCTCTGCTTATTCCAATGTTTCTTGTCATGAATTACATATTTGGTATCATACCCAACCAATCAGAACATTTGGCTGAAGTCCTCCTTTAAACCCTCAGCTGACCCAACTTCCATCTTTCAAGGCCCACTCGACTTTGGCCTTGGTACTTTAGCACGATGTCTTTTCCATGGCGTTACTCATCTCCACCAATATCTCTACCATATGTGCCCGCCCGCACGTCACACCAGCGCCAAATTCTTCCACAGCCAAATGTAATTATTGAGACTTTGATTTTTTTTTAGTTTGGCCTTTGGTTCTGAGCAAGCCGTGAAGCTGCCATGCCAGGCAGCAGATGCTACATTCTTTGAGTTTGGATTCACACCATGTTTAATTGATACAAAGGAAAGTCATTTTACCCTCCTCAGGAATTATGCTCAAGGAAAGAAACAACAATGAGAGAAACAGACTGGTGTATGTTTGGGTAAAATCAGTCTCATAACAATGATTTTGATACTTTTATTTTAGGTTCACATCATGTTTAATTGATACATAGGAAGGTCACTTCACCCACATCAGGAACTACGTTTGAGGAAAGGAAAAACAATGAGAGAAACAGATCGGTGTATGTTTAGGTAAAATCGGTCTGGTAATAATGATTTTGATACTGCCATGGCTGCAAGTAGCCCTATCTCAAGAAGGACAACTGAGATTTAATTCAATAGTACCGTCTCCATCAGACTGAAATTTCACATAGAAATATTGGCAATATTTTGCAAGATCCCCTTTAATTTTCAAAAGAGCAGCCTACTGGTGGTGATCTTCTTCAACCAATCATCGTCCCTCTCAGTGCGCGATGTGAATAATTGCTTCCATTGAACGCATGCACCATGGTGCAGACCATAGCGCACAGCCGTCTCCGGTCTCTAGGCCATAGGTTTCAGACTACATAGCCAAAACCTCCCCAAAATCAACCAATGGCAATGATTTTGCTGAAGGTCAGTTCCAGCTCTATTATTGGGAGGGAATTTCTATATATTCTTCTATTTTCCCTGGTTTTCACATTTGATCTTTTTGCCTTGAAACAGGGACACCTTGTCTTCAAATGGATAGTCCACCCTGAAATGAAGTTGGTTTCAATAAAAGCAGAAACATAAGAGAAACATAAGTGAAAGTTTGATGAAAATCTTCCAAAGGATAAGAAAGTTTTATTTTGCGAAGTATGTTGTATACAATTTTTTGTTGAAAATGTCCATTTTCTCAAAAGGATATTGCATCGTTTTATCTGTGCATCTGATACATCATCAGAAACCAATTTTACACACATACCTCTATGAAAAAAATATTCTTTCATCAAAAACAGAAAAAGAACAATTTATGGAATCATACAGCAAAAGTTGAGAGCACCTCGCATGTGACATCACAAAATTAAAATTTCAAAAGATTGTAACTTTCTTATCCTTTGGAGGTTTTTCGTCAAACCCTCACTAATATGTTTCTTTCATATTTCTGCTTTTATTGAAACAAATTTAACATTAGGGTGGATTTAAAGGTAGCCCATCCCTTTTACAAACCTAATTCTGAAAGTTCCCTCTCTCATTTGAGAGAGAGTGGCTTTATAACCTTTCCCTGGAATCGACAAAGCGTCATATTCCATTTAGAGGAAATATTTGATAATTGATTGAGCTTTCTTTTTTCGTGCCACAAAAATAGTCAAATCTCAGTGAAAACTAGTTTAGATTTTCATTTATTCTATGGGAGTTATAGTACCTCTGACCTTAAAATTTCACAGTTGGTGTCCCAAAGATACGTGCTAAATATGTGCAAACTTTCAAGAAGTGTGCAGATGTTTTTAAAAGGGACGGGGCATCTTTAAAGAAATATGTGGAAAATATGTGGGTGTGTGACTCACCAGAGTTTGCACTCTCCTCAGTGCTGATCTCCTATGCAGCCTACATGGGGTCTGGGACTGGCCGTCGGCGTCTCTGCACAAGAGAAGCAACAACAATAAACAAATTCCATCAATAACTAATACCATACAAATTTCAAATAGGTCTGGCTGAAGAAGACTTCTTGTTAACCCTCTGTCTGCCACATGTGCATTTTTTGTCACAAGTAATGCACACAAATCCCATAGACCAGCAGTATCCCTGGCACACAAAGGGTTAACCCATTCCCAGATGGGTTGGGAGGAGAGCAACATTAGTTTTGGAGTACTCAACTCAAATTTATTTTAGTGAATGGGCTTTCTCGTTCAAATCCTTCAGGGGCCATATTCATGAAACCTTACTAAGCCTAGTTAGTTACTAAAGTGCATCAAAATGCATGCATTGTAGTAACCAACTAGGCTAGTAAGCTTTCATGAATATGGCCCCAGGTTTCAAGATTTCTCTCTGACTTTTTTGTCATTCAATCAGGATGGAGCATGCAATCCTTACTCCTACTGAGTGTATGTTTACAATTTCATTTCAAAATTCAAATTTGTTTGTAATAGTTTGACTTAGATATGCCCAGAACCCTGAAAGCTATGCTAAAGACAATGAAATAATAAATTCAAATTTGTTTGTAATAGTTTGACTTAGATATGCCCAGAACCCTGAAAGCTATGCTAGAGACAATGAAATAATAAATTCAAAAAGCATTTACCTTTCCGCAAACAATTTCATAATGAAACGTGTTCCAGGCATAGCCTAAGTCACGTAATATCCAGTATCAATATGAACATCTTGCCGCACAATAGATTCCTGCCGTTTCTTATGGCGAATATAAGATTTTACAGCATAATTTATGTGTATAGATACTATTTTAATTTTCTTGTTCTGCTTACTTTGTCCCTGTTCCGCTTTTTCCTCCCACCCTTCCATATCTATTTCTCTCTCTCTCTCTCTCTCTCTCTCTCTCTCTCTCTCTCTCTCTCTCTCTCCCTCTCTCTCTTTGTATCTTATCTTTGCTGCCTATTCCCTCTGATCTGCCACTCTTTCCTTCCCGTTTCACTTCCTGTTAAAGGCCCATACAACTGAGCTCTTACAGTGCACTATCATTTATAGAGGGCGCTGCATGCTGCAGCTGTCTTAATAGCCCTACCTCTAAAGATTGGTAAAACTTTGATAGTCGCAATCTTGTGCGTGTGCAACATCAGCAGCAATCTACGGCACATGTACACAGGATAACGGGCGAGTGCAAAGCATATCTAGACCGAACCTTTGTGTAGCTTTTGTCAACTTCATGAAGTCTGATCTTTTACATTTACCACTCTGATGAGTGCGTAACGTTCATAAGCTATGTCGTAAGTTTAAAGGGCCTTTTGCAAAGCCCGGACAGACCCCTATCCCCCATCGATACTGACGCTCAAGCAACTTTAATGTTTCATTCCTCTCTCTCCCCTGTCTCTCTCATGTTTCCCCCCCCTCTCTCTCTCTCTCTCTCTCTACCTCTACATCTCTCTCTCTCATGCTCTTTCTCTCTGTCTCTCAATCTTTCTCTGTCTATCTCTCTCTCCCTCCCCCTCTCTCTCTCATTCTACCTCCACCTCTACATCTCTCTCTCTCATGCTCTGTCTCTCCATCTTTCTCTGTCTATCTCTCTCTCCCTCTCTCTCTCTATCATGCTCACTCCCTCTCTGTTTTCCCCACAAACCTCAACTTCCTCATGCCTAAGACCAGAATAGCTATACACAACACATTCAATCTGTAAGCTCTCACAGAAACCCGACTCGCAAACCAAATTAGGCTGTCAATCAAGCCCGATTAGTGTGCGTGTTAACAGGGCCCTCCAACGTCACTCAACTCTCTCGTCGACCATTACTGCCTCCCTGCTTCAGGCTGACAAGCTTTCCCTGTATGGCAGGTCAGCTTTTCATTGTTTATGGTCGTCATGGTGACCAAACCATAAAGGGACAGGAGGTCCCCATAGTCCCTCCTACTTGATTGTGTGTTGTGTCTCCGTTCACACCTACTGTAGTCTATTTCCATAAGCATGTGAATGTTTGCAACTTTGACATTTTGATATATTCTCCACAAGCAACATAAAAACTTTGTCTTCTTCAAAAACTACATTGTAAACAGGGATTGTCCTCAAGCTGAACAATGACCTAATACACAAAAAAGATGAAAAATATGGGTAACCGTTATCCCTTCAATATAAATTTGTAATAAAATGTGACATTCAGACACGGTGTGTAAAATCAGTATTCATGCAGAATGCGAGCTATGACCTGAAGTACATCTTGATAGGTATGAGTGGCTGCATTGCACACGCAGAAAACATGAAGCTCGCTCGCTGGAAATGTTTGTGAGCTGTCAGGCCTGGAAGGTAAGACCACACAATATATGCTGGCCTTCGATCAGGCCACTCAAGATAACTTGACAAAACGGGCTGCTCAGAAAAGTCAAATAAACTGACAATGAACTGAGCCGTGGGAGTTTTTCTCTCTTGAGCTAAATTGCTTTACCTTAACTTTTATTTTTCTAGGTCAGATTTTCTCAGATTAACTTGGTGTTGCTATCAACGAATAATAATTAGTGCCCGCTCGAGATCAGGTAAAAAAAGGGCTGCTGCCTGTAAGTCTACTCTTGCCAGGTGTTTTGCATTTAGAGAGAAAAGTCATACATGCAATTGACAGAAAGAGGTGTAGGGAGGCTGGGAATTTAAACAGCAATGCAAATTGTACTTTGGTTGCCATGGGAACAATGGAAAATCAAAGGAGTCTGAAAGTTGTTGCTATATTAGGGGTGTGAGGGGTTTTTTTATATCCGTCTTTCTACAATCAATTTTGTCGTGGGAGGATTGCGACTACTGACGCAGCACAAGGAAGAGATTTAGCAAGTAGCTTGTGGTATTGAATATGATGGGATGTACAGACAGAAGGATGGAGGAAGAGATAATACAGGATGAAGGACAGGGAAGGAGAAGGAGTGAACAAAACATGGTGAAGAAAATGAAGAGAGAATGTAGAAAATGAAAGAGGCAAGTGGGAAAGGAGACAGGAGGAGCAAATGCAGAAGGGAGAGGGCAATTGGGGGAATAAGTTGGAAGAGGAGGATGAGGAGAAGGAGAGAGTGAGACATGGAAAGAACATGAGAAGAGAGTGAAGAAGACAACAGAGGAAAGGGGAGAAAAGAGATGGGAGGAGGAGAAAGTGCAGAAGGGGGAGGATGGAGACAGAAGGAGTACAGAGGAAGAGGAGGAAGAGAGAGGAAAGAAGGCAAAATAAAGGCAGGTGGGGGGGGGGGGGATAAGAAACAGAAGCACAACAAAAGGGTGAATAGTGAGAGGATGGATGGAGAGAGAATGGAAGAGGGGAGGAGTGATGGTGGAAGGTGATGAAGATGAGAAGATAAAACAATATGTCACTATCGGTATCACTGGGTATGCACACACTATGCAGCATGGTACACCCAATGTATTTGTGGCACTGAACACTTCACAGAAACTGAATATGGAAATTGCCTGACTGACTAAACAAATACAAATTGCTATGACAACAGGCAGGCTTACACAAACAGGAACAAATAACAAAACTGTTATCCAATATCTTACTCGGTAGATCGTTCATTCATGGCTGCTATATCCTTTCTGCTGTACGTCATGTTGAACACATCATCCACATCTCACACCCTCACAGCACGATAGAGATGCATCTCATCATTACATAACTTATCTCGCCATGTTGCATGATGAAATCTGTCTATCCCAATGCACTGAAACAAAGAAAGGTGTGTTAATCCCCTGTCATGTATCCCCTCCCACAGGCTTGGTGCAGATTAAACTCTTTGCTCCATCCGCTCAGCAATTGAGGACTAATTTGCAGTGACCGTCTTGGAACGTTGATGATGGGCATCTACACGACAGTGTGTTTCAGTGATGCGCTCCACGCCACATCCTCCACCGGTAGTGCCTGACCATCTGCTTGTCTTTCTGCTATCTGGAGAAGAACAGATAGCAGGAGGGAGAGGGAGAGGGGGGGGGGGGCTGTGAAATTTCACCACACAAACCAGCTGCACTACCCATGCCTGTGTCTACACTACCCTACACATTGGAATCTCAACATACTTTCCATAAATTCAACAAAATTGTATCAGTGTGTATGACTGTTGTGTGTGGAGGACGAGGAAAGGGGGGGGGGGGGGCTGTCCTATATAAAATCACCCCCCCTCACTGAATATATTTCAGTGTAATCTGAAATTAAGCGATCATATTCACAATAAACAAATTCCAAATTAGTAATTGGATCAACCTCTTGTTTTTAGTTTTCTTCATATTTTCCTGGTCTGATTTAAGAATCAGGAATCTTTTAGAATGTTAATCTTCATCATAATGGACTCATGGCGATATTGCAGGCACAACAGTGGGGGTGGGGGGGGGGGGTATTATTTTGAAGAAGAGATGAGGAAAGATTGGGATGAAATAGCAGAAACAGAAGATTCCAGCAGCATACTGTTGGTCACCATTATGACTGTCTCAAGGAAATTCACATAGTTGGACACCACTGTAATTAAAATGTATGGAAAATATAATTGACTGGTCAAACTTACACATCAGGTATGAACACTTTCACAAAGTGAGCTTTTCCTCCCAATTCCTTTAGTTGAGAGTGGTGAGGACAGGGCTGAATCTATGAATGATACCAAAGTCACTGGATCTCCCCTCCCCCCCCCCTCTCTCTCTCTCTCTCTCTCTCTCTCTCTCTCTCTCTCTCTCTCTCTCTCTCTCTCTCTCTCTCTCTCTCTCTCCTATCCAGCTAATGAGTATGATATCCACAGCTGCCAGGGAATAAATGAAAATACACATGTCTGCTTGCTCCACCATCCACCATGTCTCTCTCAGCATGTCCACACACACAACATTTATTGTATAGCTATGGCTAAACGGTTTTGATACAGCTATTCTACAAAATCCTGGGAACTAGAATGGTATAAAGAATCACGCTTAATCACAGTTCATCGTGTGTGTGGTCATGACTAACGTACAATACATCATGTAACTGGTCAGAGCTTAGTGTGACCGCACGTGCAAAAGACCCAATCAACTCGAAGAACTGCATGCTCACCAAAGACAGGCAGGACCCTGTTCACTATACGATGATTCTTTATAAAGTTTTGGTATTGAATATTTGTATGTGGACATTCTGTTTGCTATACAATGATTTTTTTTATGACATATAGCTATATACCGTTTTGGTATAGCTATACGATTATTTTGCATGTGTGTTGACACAGGGTATGTTTCTCTGTCTCTCTTCCTCTCCCTTTCTGTCTGTCTGTCTCTTTCTGGTTTCATCTCTCCATGTCTTCATTTGTCTATCTATCTCTCTCTCAAATTTAGAAAATTACATTTTGGACAGGTGCTCCCTCATGAGAGAAAGAGCAAACAACAGACTCCAATCTTAATATAGGCTAAGAGTGTTTTTTTTTTTAAATCACAAAAGAATTTTCCTAAATTGATGAGTGACAAAAACAATTTCTTATTGGTTACAATTGGTAACAATCAATCTTTTCTAAACACTGATTGCTTACTTAAGAAATGATGAAAGCAAATATTCATGATTTGTGAGGATTTGCATTTAGCTACTAATGTTACATGGACCACCACTTCCTCAAAACTCTCAACTTTATGACAAGAGTAATTAGCCCCCCCCCCCCCCATTCTTATTAGGGGCGTCTTCATTAGCTCGAGCTGGGCAAAATAGCGAGCTTGTTCTGATCGGGCTAGCTAGCCAGATCACGAAATAGCTAGCTATTTGCGTCTTCATTAGCCAGATCAGGCAAAATAGCGAGCTATTTGGTCGAGAAAATTTCCCAAGAAATCTTGGGCTAGATGGAGCTAGCTCGAGCTAGTTCGCGAAATAGCTCGAGCTAGTTCGGAGCGTCTTCATTAGCCTGAAAATTTCTCGATCCCGACATGCATCAGCGCCCACGAGACATTGTTCACGTAATAGGTTTTTACACGTGCGTGAATGCGAGCTCACAACCGAAGCCATGCGGTCATGGCCTATTCCTGTCGCACACTGCTGGTATGTGCGAAACTCGGGATAATTTATGCAACCCGAGCTCGAGCTTACGTATCCCGAGTTTCGAGCTAATGAAGACGCGATTGCAACTTCAGGCTAGTTCCCCGGATCAGAAAAATAGCTCGCTATTTCGTCTGATCGGGCTAATGAAGACGCACCTATTGTGACTTCCTTCCTCCCATTCAGACCAGCTTAGGGTCATGGAGGGGGCAGATCAACCCCTCCTTTGAATCCTGTGCTGCCCCGCCCTCTACCAATCCATATGAAGCATGAAGGGAGGGGGGGGGGGGGGCGGTAATGATGATGATATTAACAATTAATCTGTGTTCACATTCACATCAAATAAATGGTGGACTTTGGGCTAAGCACAGACACAGTCAGGGGTTCAATTCCCCCCCCCCCCCTCTTTGTGATTATCATGATGATTTTAATCATTTCTTGTGTCTTCACATTTGCATATATACTGAATAATATACTGAATATACTGTACTGGGAAGACAAAAAGCCTTCAAAACATTAATCGAAAGCAATCTTCTTGCCAATGGTCTTAAATTCATATATTGTCCAATTTAGAGACTTACTGAAAGTTATTTGCCCTCAAATGATCCACATTTGGTGTAATTAGTGATTAAATCACAAATCCTCATTATGTCCGGGCCGAACATCTTTCAAATTATTTAAGTGTTATAAACTCCTAATAAGTATACTTTTCATCTTAAGTCAAAATATAGTGATTCTGTTCCGAGACAAATATTGTATATGATACATTCTTCATGTATACTGTCTCCTATCAGTGAGATACCTGAACAGAGACTCATTGTGGGATTTAATGGTGACGGGATACAAGCTACACAAATGTAAAGGAATCTATCACAAAACATTGAATATAAACCACAACATACACTCCAGCTCAAAGAAATTGGCATAGGGAAAGGGAAAGGGAAGAAAGGGAAGGAGCCACAGTTTTAAACCGTGGTATATTTGTCTAGTTCAGCATGAAACATGAATGCTTTAAAGCATCGTGTTTCATGCTGAACTGGACAAAATATACCGCGGTTAAAAACTGCCGCTCCTTCCCTTTCTTCTCTTTCCCTTTCCCGATGCCAATTTCTTTGAGCTGTAGTGTAAGTGATACATCATAATGCATGTTGGGAGAGGGTCACTTGAACTTTCCTGCACCATACATGTCCCCCATCACATTCCATTCCAAGACAACACAGACACACAAACACTCACTGATAGGCACTATTACATAATCTCCCCCTTCTGCTTTATCTCTACCTGGAAGCTCTCTGTGATAATTGATCATTCCCATGGACCGGATGTTGAGCACACATATTCCTGTGCTTGTGGTAGGCAAGATGAATACATATATAACCCTTTCGTACATGAATGAAATGATGTATAGAAATAAGTTTCTTCAAATTTCCTTTGGTTATATCACGTTTCTTTCAAATGCACATTGAACATTGCAGCATCATTTCTACTTTAAACAGATCCTGTGACTTAAAAAATAAATATAGCTATCTAACAATGGAGGACTATTAAAAAGTCAGCTGTCAAGAGGCATAATGGACATGTTTCATTTTAAATGCATTTATACCTGACCATCAATATATCTACTATTCTTTCATCTTTCTTTAAATATATATTTATGTCATTTTTTTATCTTCATATCTGGCTTCCTTTCTGTCTCTTACTTTCTATCTTTCCATTGCACTTTCTGTCCACCTGTCTGTACATTGTTCATCGTGTAAAGGATGCTGTGATTTTTTTCACATTAATGTTGATATCCTATTATCTATTTGATAACCTGCACATTTGGTCTCTTTAAAAGAGTACATCTATTTACAATAACTAATTGTTCCCATTCCTAACTTGCCTAATGTGTAGCTTAATCAAAACAATGTATTCAAAAGCCCCAGCAATACAAATACAAGGATAAGTTATTTTACCTTATAACATTATTGTTCTAAGCTGCATGCTCACATCCGCATATTCATACATCATCCCTTACATGTAAAGTCAAAATCAAACTGCAACAGGTAAATTCTCATTTCATAATTCCATTTTATGTGCAAGGGCTGAATGCATGTCTGCACGTAGCGAGAAGGCAAATCTGAGAAAGAGGAGATAATGACCGTTTTACCTTGCAGTAAGGAAGAGCTAATCAAGGCAAGGCAGAGATATAGCACAGAGAGGCTGAACCAACACAAACAATGCAATTTGATGCTTCCTGATCATGTTAACACGACAAACACTGGAAGTGGACTTGTTTGTTTCTGAACTAATTCTAGTCATTAGTGTAGTTTTAATGGAGTGGTTCCAGCAATATGGCCTACGGGGTGAAACGTGGAGCAGAATGGCGAAAGTGTCACTAGCAAACCAACAACATGATAAGATACAGTAGACTATTAACAACATCTCATGGACTCTCTCCCCCTCTCTCTACCCTTCTACCCCCCCTTCCCCCCCCCCCCCCCCACCTCCTCTCCCTATTTCTAAATTTCATTCTCGCTCGCCTTGTATATCTTTTGCTCTCTGACTGTTTTTTTTTCTTGCTCTCTTAACATTATTAAAAGAGCCAAATTGTGGATTCTGCTGCAGGGCTATGCTCAAATACTTTATAGTGGTCCTAGATTTCATAGAACATATGCCCCCATCTTTAACCAGTTCTGAACATAACAGCATATGGATTCACTATAGGGCCTATAGACTACAGACATTTACACCGTAAAATATCTTACTGAACCAAAAACTCTTAAAGAGGTACATTATGGGATGGGATGGGTCTAAACTCAAAATATCCAAGATGAAGATATGGTATTCACGAATCAGAATGATTTTTTCTGAAATACCTCATTTTCGAATTCCACCAGGTCTTGGTAGTATTAATAACTGTCATAACCATCATCATTAGCATTATAATTACAGTCCCTGCTGATCGGTCTGATTAGTATCACAGCGATGGAAACATGCTGACCATGTGAAGGTGACATTTATCAAATATTTTCCACTCTTGATGTCTTTTGCAGCCCCCATCAATAACGCACCGTCATCCTTAATAAAAACTGTGGGATCAGCTCCAGAGAAGGCTACTTCACACTTTCACATCCCCGTCTTGCTATCTGATGTTAAAGCACATTTGATCTGTTTACTGCAGATAGATTGGAAAACACTTTGGCAATAGAGCACAGTGTTATTTCACTGCTGTGCTGACAGTTAATCCCCTCAGTATCATAGGTGCATAAGATGTGTAATAAGTCAATTGGTTTTTTGTGTCTTGGTACTGAGAGGGTTAAATCTCATTTCGGTCACACAAACAAAAGCAAACAAAAGTGTTTGTTACACTTGTAATCAATTTGTTTTAGAGTTGTTTTACACTTGGGAGAGTGCGGTCACTAACACTTCAACAACAACAAACATGTATTTTCAGTACTTACAGTATCTATACAATGTTAAGAGAATTTCACATTCTGATGCACTGTTGTAGACAAGTGTGCAGTGAGAATATCCTGGAATGTTTGTCAAGACTAGCCATGTAAATTATGGTATTTTCCAACTCCAAAATACTCCCACAAAATACTAACACTGCACCATTCCTTTTAATATACATGCAGCAGGCAACAAAGAATTTGAATAGGTTACCATGGTAACTGCATCTGTTCAAAGTGGGTGACATGTATAATACTGCATGGTGGTTGATCCACTCTTAAAAACAATGTGATGTGAGTTATGCTTGCCTAAATGCATCCTCTTCAATGAGGGCTAAGTATCCATGCATCATTGGTGCATCTTTGCACAATTCATGTACACAAAAAACCATACAGCAGCAGTTTATCAGACCAGAGAGGTGTAAGGAATGGAGTCAGCACGAAGTGTAATTTATTCCTACAGCAGTCGTGTGCATTGATGTCACAATGGAATAGTTTACGCGTTTGGCTCTTTGATCGAGGGAGATCCGCCGCCAAACAAGCATGACAAAATGTAGGATGCATTTTGAGGAATATATATTCTGTATGCGCAGAAGATTTCAGAACCACTACATGAACTAAAGTGCATGTGCAGTAGTATTACATCTTATAAAGATACGATTCTGTGAATTTCAGATTATATTGTTGCTTCGTTTTTGTGATAAAATGAGAATACTGTAGAAAATATGCCAGAGAAATGTCTCCATATCACACATTTCCAAATCATATTTCCTTAAAAATATCTTGTAAATCGTTTATTGAGTGTTTCATCTTTCATGGAAACAACCTCAATTTCGTGTGCGGAGGTGTCCGAAAAAGTTACGGACCAAATTCTTTCTATAATTTTTTCAAAGTTTCCCTTCACTTACCCCAAAACTAATTCACAGTGTGTGTAAAAAGATCAGCAACGAGCTCCCAGCGAAGGCTGAACGGTTGGCATACTTCTCAAAACAGATTTTCTTTTGTTATTCAGAGGAAGGCACTACCTAATTAGAAATACAGCTAGTTGTTTAAAACACCTGAATGTCTTGGATTTTTATGAGGCGGCGGACCTCATAGATCAAAGGAAGTCAATCCGAGCGCAGTCCATCCATGATAGGTCCATGATCAGACAAACAAATGGTTAAAGGATAGAGTCTGTGATGTTAAAGGAGGGTATGAAAGTCTGGGAGGTAAGAGGCAACACATCCTTCCACAGCCACTAGAGGGGAGCTGTTTACCAGATTCTCAATTCTATTTTGGCCTAGTGCACATTCCATAATGGAACTACAGCAAAGGTGTGGTCCATGAAACAGATAGATGGAGAGAGAGAGAGAGAGAGAGAGAGAGAGAGAGAGAGAGAGAGAGAGAGGTGGGTGGTAAGAAAGAGAGGGAGAGAGAGAGGGAGAGAGACAGAGATGAGAGATGCAGAGAGAGGGGTGATAGGGGGGGGGGGATGCAGAGAGAGAGGGAGAGAAGCTAATGCAGATCAACCTGGAGTCTAGGATCTAGACATATTTTATCAGCCCAAATTAATATACACAGCGCACAATGAAACTCAGCACAACGATTTTAAGTGATCGCGCGATCAGCGAGAATTGCCGGGCTGATAAAATACGAATCAAACCTAGACTAATCAAACTGTTGTACAGATGGATTAATGAAAGAGGGGAATAACCAAGGAAAAGAAGAGAGAATAGACAGAGAGATGAAGGAGCAAGGGGGAAAAGGATGAGATAAGCACAGGAGAGAAGAGGAGAGAAGAGGAGAGAAGAGAAGAGAGTGAAGAGGAGAGGAGAGGAGAGGAGAGGAGAGGAGAGGAGAGGAGAGGAGAGGAGAGGAGAGGAGAGGAGAGGAGAGGAGAGGAGAGGAGAGGAGAGGAGAGAGGAGAGGAGAGGAGAGGAGAGGAGAGGAGAGGAGAGGAGAGGAGAGGAGAGGAGAGGAGGGGAGAGGAGAGGAGAGGAGAGGGAGGAGAGGAGGGGAGAGGAGGGGAGAGGAGAGGAGAGGAGAGGGAGGAGAGGGAGGAGAGGGAGGAGAGGGAGGAGAGGAGAGGAGAGGAGAGGAGAGGAGAGGAGAGGAGAGAGGAGAGAGAGAGAGGAGAGGAGAGGAGAGGAGAGGAGAGAGAGAGGAGAGGAGAGGAGAGGAGAGGAGAGGAGAGGAGAGGAGAGGAGAGGAGAGGAGAGGAGAGGAGAGGAGAGGAGAGGAGAGGGAGGGAGAGGAGAGGAGAGGAGAGGAGAGGAGAGGAGAGGAGAGGAGAGGAGAGGAGAGGAGAGGAGAGGGAGGAGAGGAGGGGAGAGGAGGGGAGAGGAGAGGAGAGGAGAGGGAGGAGAGGGAGGAGAGGGAGGAGAGGGAGGAGAGGAGAGGAGAGGAGAGGAGAGGAGAGGAGAGGAGAGGAGAGGAGAGGAGAGGAGAGGAGAGGAGAGGAGAGGAGAGGAGGGGAGGGGAGAGGGGAGAGGAGAGGAGAGGGAGGAGAGGAGAGGAGAGGAGAGGAGAAGAGAGGAGAGGGGAGGAGAGGAGAGGAGAGGAGGGGAGGGGAGAGGGGAGAGGAGAGGAGAGGGAGGAGAGGAGAGAGAGGAGAGGGAGGAGAGGGAGGAGAGGGAGGAGAGGGAGGAGAGGAGAGGAGAGGAGAGGAGAGGAGAGGAGAGGAGAGGAGAGGAGAGGAGGGGAGAGGAGAGGAGAGGAGAGGGAGGAGAGGAGAGGAGAGGAGAGGAGAAGA